>JAODAL010006060.1:0-137304 GCA_025379985.1 Phyllomedusa bahiana
CCCGGGCCTGCAGCATGGATTGTATCATCACTGAGGAGTGGGCGTAGGTCTTGCTGTATACCGGCCTGCACATTGGATGGTATCACACATGGAGAAGGTTGTGGTGGGGGAGGGGGGGGCGGCGTGCGTGTATAGGCTACCGGGGCCTGCACAGTTGACGTATCACATTTTTGTGCAGGAGGCGTGGGGTGCTGTTATACCGAGCCTCGCACACTATGTGACTGTACTCGACACAGTGAGGGAGGAGGGGGGGGGGGGGGGGGGGGGGGGCGGTGGGGGTGGCTGTATACGCAGCCTGCACATGGACGTATCTAACAATGAGGGGGGCTGCTGTACTACGCGCCTGTCACATGGATGTATCACATCAGCACATGGCGATTAGGAGGGGGAGGCTGCTGCACTTGTATGCGTATTAAGGGGAGCGCCATTCGTCAGAGGTGGTTAGGGAGCACAGTGACAGGGCATTGTGCTTGCGAGTCTTGTACACGCTGTCCATACCTGGCTCCTGCTATACACTGATAGCGACTCAACTCCGCTAGAGGCCTGCCGCGTATCTCGAATAAATCCAAGCCTCCATTAAGCAAAGGATGGCCCCGAATCTCCCTCAGTATCTCAAAACGACCATGAGAAGCGGCGCTAAGGCATGCAGTCAGCGAGTATAACGGCGGTTCCCGCAAGCTGTAAAACTCGAGTCGCGGGCAGCAACTATTACTTATCCGTAGCTTAACGCAGGCGCGCGTACACTGCAGCGAGAGCGACAGGGACAGAGCCGGGAATGTGACAGGGCTGTCCCCGGATTGCTGCGCTGCGATATAGCGGAGGGCGGAGTCTGATCTAGGGATCATTATAGCTGCCCGTCCTCCTTCATTGCGGATTGCCGAGGCTGCGGGCGCATAGCAACAGACCAATCACTATTTCTGGCTTCTACATCAGCCTTGGCCACCAAGTTAAAAAAAAAGCGTGATGGGATTGGTCGGACAGAGTGAGAACGCGTTTTCGTACAATATCAAAAGTTCGTGGTGCTGTAGTATATATATACGACCTCGTATACGTACGTCAATTATGTGTGGTATATAGATCAATGCAGTGTATTTATATATTATAGATATTAATTATATCCCGTTACTATCATCATATATATACAATAGTAACGTGTGTGTTGTGTGTGGTATGTATATATACTAACTAGCGCACCTTATATGGTAACTCTAGTAGCTCATGTGTGTGTGTGTGTATATATATATATAATCTGATATCATCGTAGAGTAGTATAATACTACAGTAGTAGATCTTTCTGTGTGTGTATATATAAGGTACTTAGTAGTAGTCAGGTGAAATGTGTGTATATGATATGTAGTTCATATGTGTGTGTGTATGAATATAGAGCCCTTATGACTAAGTTTACGATACTCAGATACAGTAAAAATATAGTTGTAAGTAATATAATACTAGTATTGATTACGGTAGAATATATATTATCCTAGTCAGCGTGGTGTATAGTATTAACACAAATTCTGTGTCAAATATGTCTGTGTGTGTGTTATATATATAATACTTAATATAGTAAAAGTGTGTGTATATATATAATAGTCATGACTGTGTATATACTATACCTAGTAAAGTCCATATGTGTATTTATAATATACCAGTATAATATGTGTATATATATATAATATATAATCTTAGTATAATAGTACTACTAAATATGTAGATTACCGGTGTGTGTGTATATATATAACACACACACATATTACTAACTATATTAGTACTATATACTACTCCACACAGCCACACATCATTTTGGCTACTAATCATATACTCACAGCTAGACACACATCACGATATGACTACTAAATTATAATTACACACACACAGGCAAGGCTAGTCGCTGCGGAGCACCAACACGCTATTTTTTTTTGGTTGTCGACGTCTTGTGTTCCCACTGTCCATCACCTTCCCCAACAGAATTTTTTATTTTTTCAGACGTACATAGGACATAGGAGAGGCTTTCACTTGCGGGGAGCATAGATGTAATTTTTTAATGGTGTCATTCACCGCACCGATAGAATATAGTACTGAAAACTGCAACAAGAAAATTTTTCAAAAATGTGAAGAGCAAAACATGTACTTGAAGCCATGAGTTTGCGCGGAGTTTTGTTATTATGGCGCTCACCGTCTTCTTGTAAATCTGATTGTTCTCTGTCTTCTACAGGTGATACATAGTCGCAGCAATAATCCCAAACACGTAGGTGCCTGCTATCTCAAGGGCGGCTTTTCTGGTCGCACCAATTACTTTTTTATACTTCTACTACGGTCTTTGAGTAAGGGCTGGCACGAGGGGGGTGTACAAAAGATGTGGTTTTACCTCTTTCTTGGTTTGTGGTGCAGGAAGTAATGTTGTAAAGTAGAAAAACGAACATGTGTGGATATGAAGGCTTCCGGCTGCCATGTTAAAGACATCCAGACGGCGTTGCAGTAGATGCTCACCTAGTGGGTAGCGCAGGATTGTCAGTAGAGGAAGTTTTTTTTTTTATATTTTCATTCACCGACTATGCTGTGTGGCCCACCGATCTAAAACAGAGTCTAAGGGGGGCATTATGAACCGCGGCTGTGCCAGAAGTTTGGCGTAGAGGGTCTTTCCAGCCCATTATCAGGTCACTCGGCAACCCCCGTTCGCAGAATATTCAACTTGAAATGCCTCCTGAACCCATTATATAGGCGCATCACAGAGCGCCTACACTGGCGCAGGTTTGTAATGCACCTTGATTTGTGGGGGGGGGGTGCGAGGAGCGGGGCGCACTAGAAACACCCCATTCATGAAGCAAGTAGATTTTATAGCTTTGCTACGGCATTTTTTATAGTGCCGCGATTATAGCTGAACGAGGTAAAAGTCACTTTCAAGTGTCAGAAAAGTCTGTGTTAGCACCTATATATGGCCGCCTGATTTATCACATCTCAAGCTGTAATGGCGGGTTCCATAAATCAGACACATTCTTACCATGCGTAAGTTTACAATAGGCGGCATATGAAATTTGGCGATCTTTTAACACGCGTAAATTTCATACATGTTGTCCCTAGGTAGTAGCTATGGTTTCGCTACAAACGGCTTATTTCACCAAGCTGGCCGTATTATTGGTGATCGGAATTCTCCGTCACAATTACATAGCTGATGGATTGGGGCTCAGCTCGCCAGAGCCCCCATCTAGACTCTCATTATTCAGCAAGATACTCGCAGCTGTCCCACGCCGGGATAAAGTCGGCATGCCAGCTTCTCTCGCTCGCGCTCTACGCTCGTATCTTCTCACTAGTCAGGAGATGGAGACCAGAATGCATAGTTATGTTATGAAGACTGGTGGATTACGGTCAATTGACAGTGGATGCGATTTCAGGCATATTTGAGGCGTGCGAGTACAGGGCCACGCAAATACCTTGCGTGAAACTGTCCTCAAAATCATCTCGGTGAACATAAGCCTAAGAGTCTATATGCCCGGCTCTATTTCCATGCTGTTACCAGCCATTCACGGCAGTGTCAGTTGCTAATAATCACGCATACATGAGCTAGTATTAAATTCAGTAAGACAGGTTAAGTAGCTGCCATATAGCATTGCTTGGAGCAGGCAGAGGAAAGAGAGCGACAGAGATATATGACAGATATTGAACGTTGGAGGGCTTTTCACCCTTTCGGCGCCACTATTTCCAGTGACTTTAGTGTAATGTGCAAGTGGTGATTGGGTGCTAGTCACAGTGACGTCTGTGATCTCATTACTATAACAGCATACGAAGCGCACCTCCACTGCTGTGTTTGTCGGTACCTAACAACTCAATGAAGAGCCCTTGTGATGAGTCCGACAGTGTTGACTCTCCCGATATTTTCCTGGACGCTCATCTCCCTCTTGTGCTTTGGAAATGGATGAGTACTATTCATTTTCATATTCTTCTCTCGCTGTCAGAGGCCTGCACAAGAGTATGGGGGATTTTGGCGGACCAGAGACGCTAGCGGCATGAGCTGGAGGAGGTAATGTCGCGGTTGCTTTTGGAAATTTTCTTCATGCTTCTCCCCTTCGATGCGATAAACAATACCTGAGCTATTAGGGGATATGAGAACAGGGTTTGTCTAATTTGTATTAAGAGAGGGAGAAAAAGATCTATTCTAACACCGAGGAGGCAAAATGCAGTTTCTACATGACAAAATCTGCAGAACTTGAAAGCAGAATGTCTAAAATAGTTTCTGGCAAATCTAAATTTATATATATATAGCTAAGATAGATTGACTATAGAAATCAGGATCGTACTGGCCGCATAAGGGAAATCCCACTGGTTGGGCGTCCTTTAACCCCCGGAACGATGGTGAGGACCCATGGAGTTATTTTTAAATTGCATATACATTGAAAAGATGCCAAGAACATTTGGACGAGTGACACACAACGTTTTGGTTATTTAGCTGTTTCAAAACATGTTCAAACGTGACACATTATAATTAATAATCATGGGCTGAAAGTGGCACACTTCCCAGCTGCCATATGAGAGTTATTTTTTGCCCCCACAATACCAAAATTTGAGAAAAGGTTTCGAGAATCATAGCTTATGTTATCGTCAAGTTGCCTCCTTCTTTTTTAGAACCAAAAATGTAATTGGAACAATGGACTCTAATGCTGCCAATTAACTCTGAAGCGTCTCCCCTCGTTAACCTGTAAGTCATTGGAGTAGTTGAACAAGTTGCTGGGTTGATCTTCCAGGTGTGTGGTTTTGCATATTGGGAAGGCTGTTGCTGGTGGACTATCGGTAACAACATGCGGGTCATAGGACTCATCATTGGATGTGATAGCAGACCACCCTGAGGCATGAAAAAAAAGAACAAATCCATCCAGAGAGATAGCAGACATGCTTGGAGAGCTATGCAAAATGCAACAGTAGCCGGGGTGACATTCTGTAGAAAAAAGGATTGACTGTGAGCGGACGCCAAAAGGCCTGGCGCCGATCGATGACAACAGTGTGGTGGGATGAGTCGCCGCGATAACTTTCACAATTGGTGAAGCGAAGAACCCGTTTTCTACAACATCAAACCTGAATGGTCCAGAACACTCTCAGTGAAGTAGTGTTTCTGTCTCGAAGTCATACAGTACAAGGAAAGACTCCATGAAAATAAATACAATGGAGTAAGGGTTCACAGTCTAGATGCAAAGCCATCATTCGGATTCTATGGCCTAAAAAGATAGAGACAGGCCGTTAGAGTTAAATTTGCCGAATCAACACCACTTCAGACGCAAGCGCAGGCTCAGTTGCCTAGAAGAAGTATTGCTAGGACACTTGAGACAAAAGATCAACCTGTACCAGAATGAGGGGACAGAAAAAAGTTTGATAAGAAAGGGAAAACAACGGCACATATCCAATAGGCTGTCCACCACATCCTGTCGGCGCATAAACATGTGGTAGGCAACAGTGATGGTCGTATGGGCATTCATGTCTTTAAATCGGCAGCTGGATGAACACCTATGTGTTATTGATGACATCTACATTGCAGCACAAGGAGTAAGCCGGGATGAATTCTGAGTGTACCATTGAGATATTGACTTCAGCCCAGATTCAGCCAAATGCTGGCAAAGTTGATCGGTACCACTGCGCTATCATAGTATGCATGATTGACATATGACCCCAAGAATAGCATGCCAAACAGCTACCGCAGGAGAGCTTCATGAGTGCCTAAAATGATACATTCTGCAATGGCCAAGGTCAAGTCCACACAGATACTCAACCCAGATTGGAGCAGTTACGCATTTCACCTGCTGCAAAATCCCGAGACTTATACGGAAAGAACAGCCGACAAACAAAGGCAAGAGCCTGAAGCCAGCGGCTGTAGAAGGCTGCAAAGCATTAAAGAAGGAGAAACCCAGCGTTTGGTGATGTCCAGTATGGTTCAAGGACTGTAAGGCAGGATTTGCCTCCAAAGGATTCAGCGCACATAAATAAATTCAAACTCAAGAAATAATTTGGTTGGGTTACATGTTTTATTTGTCCCAAGTTACTTGTATGACTGCCTAAAATGGGGAGTGGTTTGTAAAGCACATGTGTACAATTTCCATGACAATTTTCGAATCAGATTTCTTTGTTTAAATCTTACAACCCATCAATTAAACGTTACAAATCTGCACCTTGAATTCTGTTTGTATGAGGTCTTCATTATCAAATCGCAATGTGGTGGCATGCTAGAGGCAACTCGCAAAACTTGTGTCACATGTCCGAAATATTTCTGGTCCGGCTAACTGTACTTCCGCTCAGATGAGACAAAAAGCAAGAAGCAGAAGTAGTAAGAGAGCATGTACAATGCCCATCATTTTGACAGTAGCTGTAGGGTAATAAATGGACAGGCCCTTCAAAGAGTTTTGGCTCACAATCTCATTCATACGCTCCTGCAAGCCAGCTCTTCAGCTCTGTGTGCTCAGAAGTGGGGCGTGTGTGATTTGTTTGAATTGCCATATATAATGTGACGCCCCAGGGCACATGACAGAATTCACCAATGCCTGTTCCTCATCTCTATTAGTCAACAAGGAAAGTCTGTTTATGTGTAAGCACTGTAAAGCTAGGCAACAATTGTAGCTCATAGGTAGAAAACACTTTGCCTGCCAGGCATCAACAGGGTCGCTCCGGTTCAAATCATTGCACGACACCAAACCGGGTGTTTTTTGCATCTTTACTCAATAGGCCAACAGACCTGATTGAGGTTTCACATTTTTATTTATTTGCACTGGTTTGACTAATTAACTAAGGACATAAATGAGTAAGAGTGACAGGCACCTGGTTCGACCACAGAATCATTCAGTTTAGCTAGCGCGTGAGAGGATTAAGCGTGCTGTCCTGAGCATGTGCGATCTAGGGACTGAGGTAGCGTCGCAGGCTTGCCTGCTGGTCGTATTCCCATAGAGACAGCATGTAAAACAATCGATCCCAAAGGAGAGGTCTAAAACACAAAACGGTGCATGTAAATTTGAGAATGTGAAAATGTTTTATGAGGTTAATTGGAACTATAATCGTCCACTTCTAATTTACTTCGTGGCAAAACCTCCTTATGAAATAGAACTCACCATTGGGACCCCAAAAAACACTCAACTGTGGGCGCTCCTAATGCTATCACCGTCCACCTGTGGGTACTCCTAGGGGCACTGACCACCTAGTCCGAAACTGTATATAGATGAGTGGTAGTCTCATGTTCAAACTTAGTTGCAGTGGATTGGTGAGATGGAGCCTGAAAGTCAAAGTCACAAAACGAATTGTTCTGCCCTTTTGCTTGTCAGTGAATTAATTCTGTTCTTTGCTAGCCTAATAAAGACATTATGTAACAATTTTGTAAATTATGGTGTGCGCTACATTTGGTATGTATCTTCTTCATCTTTGTTGATTACTCCTGGGACTTTTTCACATCTGGCATGAACCACATTTTCTCATTATTGTTGGTGCTTGTTATTTTTTTTCCTTTAGTTCATCCTTGCCTCCTCTAGAACCTAAAAGTAACCCTACAGACCCTCCGACGAGTTGACTTACGCCTCGGAAAGGGTTGTCCTCCAGGCATGGATACCTTTGTCGCTATTATTCTAGTAGTCCCTATTATGGCTAGGCCCCATTAAGCAATCTCTTGAAAAATATAAACACATGTGAAGTGAACTGACATGTTTCGATCCATCAATTGATCTCGCCCAGGGACAAATATTTGGGTTAAATGGCATATGAATATCAATAAAGCCACAGAGCAAGTTAACGGGCAAAAACATCAGGAAAAGTTACCACTTTAAGAGCTATGTCACATGACTTATTTCAGACGTATTTACCTCATTGTCGATCGTAAATAACGTTCCGAAATCAGTGCAATCAGTATTTCAAATACTGCACTAAGTGTGACCACATAATTTTGGAATGTCATTTCCCGACTGGATTCACCATATCCATTTAAAACTTGCAGTTGGTGAATCTTGTCGCGAAATAATTAGACATGGCAACATTGTTTTTTGGCGGTCCAAGAACGGAAATAAGTGCGTCTGAACGACGACACTATTTCCCATTAAAATCAATGTAAAACGGCCAGTTACTTGTTTGTAACGGATTTCGCAACGGATTTGCGGCCGTAAATACGGCTGCAAATCTGTTGCGAAATCAGCCGTGTGAACATGGCCTAACAGTGTTTCTCAACTCCAGTCCTCAAGACCCACCAACAGGTCAAGTTTTCAGGATTTCCTCAGTATTGTACACGTGATGTAATTATTGTCAGTGCAGTCTGCACAGTTGATATATCATTATGGTCAGTGCTCTCTGCACAGGTGATCTCATTATGGTCAGTGCAGTCTGCACAGGTGATGTCATTATGGTCTGTGCAGTCTGCACAGGTGATGTCATTATGGTCGGTGCAGTCTGCACAGGAGATATCATTATGGTCGGTGCAGTCTGCACAGGTGATATTATGGTCGGTGCAGTCTGCACAGGTGATATCATTATGGTCAGTGCAGTCTGCACAGGTGATGTCCTTATGGTCAGTGCAGTCTGCACAGGTGATGTCATTAAGGTCGGTGCAGTCTGCACAGGTGATATATCATTATGGTCAGTGCAGTGTGCACAGGTGATATTATGGTCAGTGCAGTCTGTACAGGTGATATTATGGTCAGTGCATTCTGCACAGGTGATATAATTATGGTCAGTGCAGTCTGCACAGGTGATATATTTATGGTCAGTGCACTCTGCACAGGTGATATCATTATGGTCGGTGCAGTCTGCACAGGTGATATCATTATGGTCAGTGCACTCTGCACAGGTGATTTCATTATGGTCTGTGCAGTCTGCACAGGTGATGTCATTATGGTCAGTGCAGTCTGCACAGGTGATGTCATTATGGTCGGTGCAGTCTGCACAGGTGATATCATTATGGGCCGTGCAGTCTGCACAGGTGATATCATTATGGGCAGTGCAGTCTGCACAGGTGATATCATTATGGTCGGTGCAGTCTGCACAGTGATATCATTATGGGCAGTGCAGTCTGCACAGGTGATATCATTATGGTCGGTGCATTATGCAAAGGTGATATCATTATGGTCGGTGCATTCGCACAGGTGATATCATTATGGGCGGTGCAGTCTGCACAGGTGATATATCATTATGGTCAGTGTAGTCTGCACAGGTGATATCATTATGGTCAGTGCAGTCTGCACAGGTGATATATCATTATGGTCAGTGCAGTCTGCACAGGTGATATCATTATGGTCAGTGCAGTCTGCACAGGTGATATCATTATGGTCAGTGCAGTGTGCACCGGTGATATCATTATGGTCAGTGCAGTCTGTACAGGTGATATAATTGTGGTCAGTGCAGTCTGCACAGGTGATATCATTATGGTCAGTGCATTCTGCACAGGTGATATCATTATGGTCAGTGCAGTCTGCACAGGTGATATCATTATGGTCAGTGCAGTCTGCACAGGTGATATCATTATGGTCAGTGCAGTCTGCACAGGTGATGTCATTATGGTCAGTGCAGTCTGCACAGGTGATATCATTATGGTCAGTGCAGTCTGCACAGGTGATATCATTATGGTCAGTGCATTCTGCACAGGTGATATCATTATTGTCAGTGCATTCTGCACAGGTGATATCATTATGGTCAGTGCATTCTGCACAGGTGATATCATTATGGTCAGTGCATTCTGCACAGGTGATATCATTATGGTCAGTGCAGTCTGCACAGGTGATATCATTATGGGCAGTGCAGTCTGCACAGGTGATATCATTATGGTCAGTGCAGTCTGCACAGGTGATATCATTATGGGCAGTGCAGTCTGCACAGGTGATATATCATTATGGGCAGTGCAGTCTGCACAGGTGATATCATTATGGGCAGTGCACTCTGCACAGGTGATATCATTATGGTCAGTGCAGTCTGCACAGGTGATCTCATTATGGCAGTGCATTCTGCACAGGTGATATCATTATGGTCAGTGCCATCTGCACAGGTGATATCATTATGGTCAGTGCAGTCTGCACAGGTGATATCATTATGGGCAGTGCATTCTGCACAGGTGATGTCATTATGGTCAGTGCAGTCTGCACAGGTGATATCATTATGGTCAGTGCAGTCTGCACAGGTGATATCATTATGGTCAGTGCATTCTGCACAGGTGATATCATTATGGTCAGTGCATTCTGCACAGGTGATATCATTATGGTCAGTGCATTCTGCACAGGTGATATCATTATGGTCAGTGCATTCTGCACAGGTGATATCATTATGGTCAGTGCAGTCTGCACAGGTGATATCATTATGGTCAGTGCAGTCTGCACAGGTGATATCATTATGGTCAGTGCAGTCTGCACAGGTGATATCATTATGGTCAGTGCAGTCTGCACAGGTGATATATCATTATGGTCAGTGCAGTCTGCACAGGTGATATATCATTATGGTCAGTGCAGTCTGCACAGGTGATATATCATTATGGTCAGTGCATTCTGCACAGGTGATATATCATTATGGTCAGTGCATTCTGCACAGGTGATATCATTATGGTCAGTGCATTCTGCACAGGTGATATATCATTATGGTCAGTGCATTCTGCACAGGTGATATATCATTATGGTCAGTGCATTCTGCACAGGTGATATCATTATGGTCAGTGCAGTCTGCACAGGTGATATCATTATGGTCAGTGCAGTCTGCACAGGTGATGTAATTATGGTCAGTGCACTCTGCACAGGTGATATCATTATGGTCAGTGCATTCTGCACAGGTGATATCATTATGGTCAGTGCGGTCTGCACAGGTGATATCATTATGGTCAGTGCAGTCTGCACAGGTGATATCTTTATGGTCAGTGCAGTCTGCACGGGTAATATCATTATTGTCAGTGCATTCAGTGGGAGATCCTGAAAACATGACCTGTTGGTGGGTCTTGAGGACTGGAGTTGAGAAACACTGCCCTTTAAAGACATATAGAAAACTTCCCTAGGCAATTAATGAAAGAAAAACGAACAAGGGAAGGCAAGTATGCCAAAGCTCTTATGGGCAGAAAGTGGGACGCATGCTAGTATAAAAGTGAAGTCAGATAGGTACTTCTCTATGTAAGTATGGCAACTAAAAGTCATCCATACTCACGTGGCTAAATACTTAGGGTTACTTCAGGTTCTTTTGAGGGTTCAGCTAGGGACTATATTTTGTCTCACCTCCTCGTTGAAGATATTGGACCCCGATTATATGTATTTCAACCATCTACATGAAAACCATCCAGTAAGAACCATCTACCCTGTTTCCCCGAAAATAAGACAGTGTCTTATATTAATTTTTGCTCCTAAAGACGAGCTAAGACTTATTTTAGGGGATGTCTTATTTTTCCATGAACAAGAATTCACATTTATCCAAACATGCAGCTGTGTGCTGGATAAGCGTTGTCTGCCCCTCACCTCCTGTCTCTTTCCCCCCTCCTTGTAGATTGTAAGCCCTCGTGGGTAGGGTCCTCTCTCCCTCTGTCGTGCCAATTGTCATTATCCCTTATCACTGTACTCGTTTGACTTATGTAATGTATGTAACCCCCTCGAATGTACAGCGCCCTGAAATCAATGGCGCTTTAAAATAAATAATAATAATAATCCGTTTAGGTTCCGATCAACGCTGCGTTTTTGGATGCGATTTTTGGCTTCAAAACGGATCCAAAAACGCCGTATGAACAACCCCCAAGTGTGATGATTCCAGGATTTCCAACAATGCTTGCAGCTGCATTTTTGGCCACCTGAAAATATATTTAGGTTTAATATTCCTACAAAATGTCAGTTTACTGGATATAATGATGCATTTATGTGTCTTGTCACAGGAGGGCGCTGCGGAGCTGTTTGTCATATTCTGAAGTCATTCATGAAACATGTCAGCTATCGGAGCTTAGTTTTTTTTTCCTACAAAGCAATTTCGTCGTATCAGAACTTTGTGTGACTACGGCGGATTCAAATGGCCAAACTAAAATCCCATCCATTGCTCAGAGGACTATAAATAACCGGCTCACACGGCATCAGCTCGCTGCAGATACACATCAGAGGCATTGTCACGGACCTTAGTAATTAGGCTTTCTTCTGTATTCTATTCATGTAAGAGAAAGTAGAAGAGGAGAATGTCGCTCTTGTTTCTCATCTCACCCTGTGTGAAATAAGGAAGCTTTCTATTTATATCCAGCCATAAATTTTCATTTCTTCACATCAAGGCAGCAGAATAGGAAGGGAAGATTATGGGCTTTCATTGTACAGAAAGTTCTTTTATGGGGCACCACCCGGACAACCCGCCTTTCCTTTGCCCTTCACAACAGATGAACTCCACCACATGCCCCCCATTCCAAACACCCACGCTGTAGGGGAAGGGAAGCGACAACTGCTCTGAATGCCAGTTTCTATTTGGTGCATTGTTGGTCACTTTTGTAGTACATCACCCAGTTTGGACAAGATTAATAAATACTATTCCAATAACCTTCATGTATTTTGCTTAAAGGGGTTGTCTCACTACATTGATTCATCTTACCTCAGTCCTATTTTCTTGGTTTCACTTTGAATTCAGGCGTGTTTTGGCTTACTAGTTGCAGTAAAGCCAGGTCTGTAGCTATAGCAACCATTGCTGGCAGCCTATCAGGGGAGATCAAACAGGTCTGTAGCTATAGCAACCAGTGCTGGCAGCCTATCATTAAAGATCAAACAGGTCCGTAGCTATAGCAAGCAGTGCTGGCAGCCTATCAGGATAGATCAAACAGGTCTGTAGCTATAGCAACCAGCGCTGGCAGCCTATCAGGATAGATCAAACAGGTCTGTAGCTATAGCAACCAGTACTGGCAGCCTATCAGGATAGATCAAACAGGTCTGTAGCTATAGCAACCACCAGCGCTGGCAGCCTATCAGGATGGATCAAACAGGTCTGTAGCTATAGCAACCAGCGCTGGCAGCCTATCAGGATAGATCACAGGTCTGTAGCTATAGCAACCAGCGATGGCAGCCTATCAGGATAGATCAAACAGGTCTGAAGCTATAGCAACCAGGCTGGCAGCTATCAGATAATCAAACAGTCGTCATCAACAGCTGCATCTATCAGAGTCAAACGGTCTGTAGCTATAGCAACCAGTGCTGGCAGCCTATCAGGAGAGATCGAACAGGTCTGTAGCTATAGCAACTAGCGCTGGCAGTCTATCAGGAGAGATCGAACAGGTCTGTAGCTATAGTGACCTGAGGAGCTGATGCAGCCCATACAAGAGGGGATATCTAGGAATAGGTAGGAGATGGTTAATGGACATATATTGCAAAGTGACTTGTTTTTGCAAGATCTTTATCATAAAAAGCAGCAATCCCTGTAGTGAGACAACCCCTTTAATGTTTTACTTTAGATAAATATTATCAGCAAAAGCATTACAGCCGTGAGGCTATGTTCACACCACACATTTCTCCATCTAATAAATCCATTGTGAAATTTATGGCAGAAATCTGAAAGATGTCGTGTAATTTCTAACAGCTTGCATGTTGGCTTTGGGCTCATACGAGCCCCATGGGAGTTCTGAGTACAGCTGAATGCAATTGATTGTACTCAGAACTCCCATTGAAATGAATGGAGAGTAACCACATAAACCTGACCACTTCTCCGTTCCTGAAATTGATGTGTGTTGCATCTGTGGGACCTGCCCCTATTTCATGTTGCTGGCATATCTTATCAATGTGTTATCAACGTATGATATGATAAAACCCATTTAACTATTGTGTACCAGGAACACATGGGATTTTGATGTGAACGTTTTAGTCCTAGTATTCAGTAGTTATAGAATTAGGTTATCCTTTAGGGCTTTTATTTGCGGAGCCGCCCTTTTCGGGGCGATGTCCCCGCATTTTGAGTAGGGAAAAGCGAGGGTCAGCCTAGGATATTTCATCCTTTATTTGGATATTTTGGCTTTCCCTTTAAAACTTGGTTACATCATATTGTGGATCAACCAAGGGGACATCAATATACTTTGGATCAACAAAACTTGAATTATCCCATTGGATACATTTTGTAAGCTGAAAATGTATTTTATTTTTTGGAGGGATTGATTTTTATATTTTTAATGCATATCGATTAAATGTTATATTTTAATTGGGTTTCACTATATGCTGTGATATTTCTACCAGGAACACCCTGGAAGATGTGCCTTGACGGGTGCCGTGCTAATAAGATAATAAATTCTATTTACTTCACTTGTGGTATCATGTTATATTGGCTGCTGTGTGTTGATAATTTTTTTTAAAGGGGTTGTCTCACTACAAGGATTGCTGCTTTTTATGTTAAAGATCTTGCAAAAACAAGTCACTTTGCAATATGTGTCCATTAACAGTGTCCTACCTATTCCTAGATATCCCCTCTTGTATGGGCTGCATCAGCTCCTCAGGTCGCTATAGCTACAGACCTGTTCACTCTCTCATGATAGATGTCAGCACTGGTTGCTATAGCTACAGACCTGTTCAATCTCTCATGATAGGATGTCAGCACTGGTTGCTATAGCTACAGACCTGTTCAATCTCTCATATAGGATGTCAGCACTCGTTTGGCTAACTACAGACCTGTTCAATCTCTCATGATAGGATGTCAGCACTGGTTGCTATAGCTACAGACCTGGCTTCTACTTCAGCCTAGAGCAGGGGTGTCAAACCGCGGCCCTCCAGCTGTTGGGAAACTACAACTCCCATCATGCATTTGTATAATCTATAACAGTGGGCATTGTGGGAGTTGTAGTTTCCCAACAGCTGGAGGGCCGCAGTTTGACACCCGTGGCCTAGTGGAAGCCAGTAAACACGCCCCTGAATTCAAAGTGAAACCAAGAAAACAGGCCTGAGGTGAGATGAATCAATGTCGTGAGAAAACCCCTTTAAATTTTTCAATGTAAATCCTGGCACACATCAGAATACTCAGAAAGATGAATCAAAATCTGTACTCCAGACCTGGGTAAGCCAAGAGGAAGTCATCACCCTACAGAACGTTTCTTATTTTTCTATTAGGTTGGAGCAAGCCACTCCTATTTCCAGAAATCTGTGTATGGTGTACTCATCAGTCTAGCTATGTAGTGCACTGTTTAGATGAATCCATCTGTTGTCACCATTCTCCACGTGGGAACTGGGTCCAGTCACTGTGTGTCAGCTGTATAGAATTTGATGTGGGTGGGAAATAAGTCTGAGTGCGTAAATGTGAACAGACCCTACATGTGTCAGGAGTTTATCAGAACAAAAGATACTTGAACCAGAGACTAATAATGAGGAGACATTCGCCCAGACTTTTAGCTCTTGCATTGGGATTCATGGCATAGCAGTCTAAACAGCCTGTGAGCTAACGTTCAAGGTATTTAGCCATCACTTATATATACACACTTGCAACATCACTAGTAACTGTTGGAATCACCAAACTACACTCATCAGAGAATCACCCAGTAGCAGTCATTACTTATCTTGCTTATCCTAGGTATATAACGCTTTTAAAAGATATTGTCCCCCACTTAGGAGAGTAAAGAGTAGCCTTAAAGGGAATGTGTCATCAAAAAATGACTCATTGTTTAAGCCCTGTTTTTAGGTTAAACACATTTTTTAGGAATTTTTTTTTTTCATATCACTTTCAATATTTTTTAATCATTCTTAAGTCCTGCAGTTTTCACTTTGGCCACTAGGCCTTGTTTGCACTGCTTTAACAGCAGTCAGAGATGCTTTACAATAGCTTCATGCACATAGGAACCTTAAAGGGGTTTTGCCATGAAGTAAAATTGACGTGGGAAGTTTGAAAATTAAATAACAAACATTTTCACCATTCATCATTATTAAAAATTCTGCACCGTTTTTGTCTTAGCTGCTCCTTTACTGATCCATTGTTTACAGATCGTGTCCAGGGGATACGACCAGGGCTGAGAGCTCCTCAGTCCTGGTCGCACATGCTCAGACATCACTTCTCTCAGGCAGCTGCTGAGTGTTCAAACCCCAGGTGCTGTCATTCTACTCCCGTCCTCTGTACTCCTTAGTAATTAGACAGTGCAAATAAATAAAAAGAAGCCTCAATGAGATCTGTGCATTGATAAAGAGAAAAAAAAAACAGGTTTGGCTCCTGCAGGGATTTGAACCTAGGACCCTTGTGTCTGGAGGCAAAAACTTTGCCTCTCAGCTACTCATAATGCTTTACATAAACAGACCTTTCTTTGACTACAGAGAGGAAAGGCCTGGTGATGTTATCCTGCTGGGTCACATGATATGCAATTCAAACAAATCACACACACACCGCCTTCTGAGCACACAGAGCTGAAGAGTAGGATGCAGGAGGTATGAAATGAGATTGTGGCAAAACCCCTTTAAGACTGACTCAGTGCCATTGACTTCTATAGGAGAGTTTTCTAGTCATGCTCTGTGACCTGGGAAGAAGTCACTGTGCAGGGAGGTGAAAGGGTGAACTGTGACTATCTCCTCTTGTTACTGGTGGATCCTGTGTTATCTATTCACACTGTTGTCTCCTTTCAGTTTGACCCTGCTTGTGCTGATAATGAGCAGACAACTGAGAATCTCTTTCTACAGAACAGGAAGTATCAGACTATTATTAGGCCTAGTGGCCAAAGTGAAAACTGCAGGACTTAAGAATTATTAAAAAATACTGAAAGTGATATGGAAAATTTTAAAAAAATATATATAACCAAAAATTCTTAAAAAATGGGTTTAACATAAAAATGTGAGTTAAACAATAAGTTATTTTTGATGACACATTCCCTTTAAAGATTTTTATTTTTGTTGTGGACTTTACAGGTTTATAGTTCACACAGATAACCAAGGTACTGCACAGAAACTGACAACTAGAGGCCTTATCGTCCTACAAATTACAACTGGATTGTGGGGGTTTTATTAGATCAGTACATTTCCAAAGCAGACAACATCCTGAAAGCATTTTCCTTATGGTGAGGCTCATCCCAAAAGGGCTCAATAGGGTTGAGACCCACCAGTTCATTAGCCGAGATGGAGTGTTGAGTCTTATAGGCCAGACAACGCACCCTTAGACAAAGCCAATTAATACCCTGCTCTGTAGTTACAAGCAGATGGAGCCACATACAGATAGGCAACTATTCAGTTGTGTTTTCTTGTTTGTTTTTTTTTTCATTCTCTTAAGAAAGAAGAGCACTTCCGATCCAGTGAATTGCTACCAGCCTTCTACCGCACAACCTTCTTTAGAGAGTATATCACACTTATATATTGTGGCAATAGTTGCTATTCACATGTGAACAAAATTGTTGGTACTCCCCTCTTAAAGTAAAACCCACAATGGTCACTGAAATAACTTGAAACTTGACAAAAAATAATAATTAAAATTTATTGAAAATCAACTAAAGAAAATTCAGACACTGCTTTTGAATTGTGGTTCAACCGAAATTTTTTTAAAACAAAACTAATGAAACGGACCTGGACTTTTTTCTTTGTTAGGGTGCGTGTTCATATGGGTAAGGTTCCAGACGGGGCCGCCCTTATTGGGGCGTTTTACCCCATGAGTAGGTAATGGGGTCAATTAGGTCAAGTAGGGTTAGTATAGATTTTTGGTGGTGTGTTTTTTTCGTCTGTATGCTGGTGGTATTTTTTGTATTGTTGTGGTGTGCATCTCGGTTTTAGGAATATTATTAAAAGTTAAATTTTAGATACATGATTTTTTTTTTTTTTTTTTTTGAATATTCATGTATTTTTGCAGGGGTTTTTAGTTATAACCCTGTATCAGTAGTTTCCCCCCTCTTAGTTTCTGTATACTTGATGGATTACAAACTCATACCTCAACAAAAAGTAGATCCTATACTAAACTTGTATCCCCTCCTGCTGCACACTCTTGAAAGTCACTCTGGACCTTACACCTTTTCTTTCCCGATTAGATTCGAATGGTCTCTATCTCTTAAGATTGTAGAATATATTCAGTATTATTATTATTATTTATTTTAAAGCGCCATTGATTCCAGGGCGCTGTACATTCAGGGGGTTACATACATAACATAAGTCAAAAGAGTACAATGATAACAGTAAATGACGACTGACACAGAGGGAGTGAGGTCCTTGCCCGTGAGGGATTTCAATCTTCAGTGAAGGAGGAGAGAGACAGAAAGTGAGGGGCAGACATGTTTTTTGGGGTAGTACAGTGGCTGCTAGGTTATTGTAGGTTATAGGCAATCCTGAAGAGATGGGTTTTCAGGTTGCTTTTGAACCTAGGGAAGGTGGGGGGAGGGTCTGAGGTGTTGGGGCAGTGAGTTCCAGAGTGTGGGTGAAGCACGAGAGAAGTCTTGGAGACGGTTATGTGAGGAGCTGATAAGAGGAGAGCAGAGACGAAGGTCCTGTGAGGAACGCAGATTGAGAGAGGGGAGGTATCTGGAGATTAAGGCAGAGATGTATGGAGGGGAGAGGTCATGGAGAGCCTTGTAGGTCATGGTTAGTAGCTTGAAATGAATTTGCTGGGCAATGGGAAGCCAGTGCAGGGATTGGCAGAGGGGAGAGGCAGAGGAGTAGCGAGGAGAGAGGTGGATAAGACGGGCAGCAGAGTTAAGGATGGATTGGAGGGGAGCAAGAGTGCTAGCTGGGAGGCCACAGAGGAGGATGTTGCAGTAGTCGAGGCGGGAGATGACAAGGGCATGGACCAGCATTTTTGTAGTGTCGTAGTTGAGGAATGAGCGGATGCGAGAGATGTTTTTCAGGTGGAGGCGGCAGGCAGAGGTGAGGGCTTGGATGTGGGGTTTGAAGGATAGAGAGAAGTCGAAGAGTATCCCGAGGCAGCGGACGTGCGGAACAGGTGAGAGTGTAGAGCCATTGACAGTGATAGAGAGATCAGGGGCAGGGGTAGAGTTGGATGGTGGAAAGATGATGAGTTCTGTTTTCTCCACATTTAGCTTTAGGAGACGGGAGGAGACGGAGGATATGGACGATAGGCATTCTGGGATCCGGGAGAGAAGCAATGTGTTTTCAGATCAATTCTAAATTATAAAGCTGCATATTGCGACCCACTAAGAAAAAAAGGAGAATCCAAATGTAAAAGTCACTCAATGTTTGGTCACATTAGAAGCAATATTATGCTTGTGCCTGGTTCTATCCACAAAACTAATGGTTAACATCCTGAATGTGAGCCAACTGGCTCTTCCGCCTCCATTCTTGGCTGCTGGAGGGGTCAGTAGAGGCATTGTTCTCCGGTGAAATGTGTAACTTGGACCCTGCTACCCTGCAGAAGAAGAACCTGCTTTGTGACATTAGCAGGTGTGACTGACAGAGAGGATCAGTCACGTCATGTAGTTACCATGACTTTACCTCTACAATGTAGAGTCTTATCACTCATAAGCTCTGCCAAATACAATCCCAATTCTATTAATACATCACCCTGGATTTTACAGTTACATTGTATTCCTTAGTTAATGGTGGGAGAATTTTCTTAGGATTTCAGTGGTTAATCCCTGCAACAAATACACTGATGTGCTTAAAGAAGAGCTTCAGTTTTCAAGTAAATCCACAGGAGCAGCTCTGCTAAAATTACATTAAATGTATTATCAAAAAATGAGTTATTGTTCAAGTCCCGTTTTTTATGTTAAACATTTTTTAGGAATTTGGGGTTTTTATTAATTTTTCATATCAATTTCAATATTTTTTTTAATAATTCCTGCAGTTTTCACTTTGGCCGCTAGGCCTTGTTTGCACTGCTTTAACAGCAGTCAAAGAGATGCTTTACAGCAGCTTCATGCACATAGGAGACTTAAGACCGACTCAGTCCCATTGACTTCTATAGGAAAGTTTTCTAGTCATGGTCTGTGACCTGGGAAGAAGTCACTGAGCAGGGAGGTGAAAGGGTGAACGGTGACATCTCCTCTTGTGACTGGTGGATCCTGTGTTATCTATTCACACTGGTGTCTCCTTTCTGTTTGACCCTCTTTGTGCTGATAATGAGAAGAAATCTGACAATCTTTCTCTACGGAACAGGAAGTGTCAGACTATTATTAGGCCAAACTACTAGACTATTAGTGGCCAAAGTGAAAACTGCAGGACTTAAGAATTATTAAAAAATATTGAAAGTGATTTAGAAAATGAAAAAAACATATCCAAACATTTTTAAAAAATGTGTTTAACATAAAAACATGAGTTAAACAATAAGTCATTTTTGATGACACATTCCCATTAATAACAATTTCTCTGTCTTAAACAGTAGGTTTACCTCTACCAATGTTCCTGTATTCAGTGGATTTTTTTTTTATCCCTTAGGATGTGAAAGGAGAAAAAAAACCATAGTACAACATTAGTAAATCAAACTATGCTCAGTGTTTTTTTCCCCCAGTTTATGTGGCTTTATTTTATCTTTTGCTTTTTAATAAAAATTTTCTTTTAAGGTGGAACACCATGTTTAAAAATATTTTATTTTTAAAGTATAACTCCAATTTTTTTATAATTTGAAAAGTTTTCAGGAAGTTGTCTGGAATAATCAGGTCCCAAAAAAATGTGTCACAAGCATTGGATCTACAAGAAAGTGTTAACGGGATTTTCCAGGTTGGTGCTGCAAATGTCAGAATAATGTGAAAGAATTTAAGGTATTTTTATTACTTTTTGCAAAGTCAAAAGTTTACATACACTGGGATTACTCTTCCTTTAAACAATTTGGGACCGCCCATATGATGATGCCACATCTTTGGAAGCTTCTGATAGGTTTATTGGCAACATCTGAGTTAATTAGAGTCACCCCCGTGGATGTATTTTAATGGCACATCAGAAACACCCTGCTTCTGTGTGTAACATCATGGGAAAGTCTAAAGAAATCAGCCAAAATATCAGGAAGAGAATTGTGGACTTCCACATGTCTGGATCATACTTGGGTGCAATTTCCAGATACCTGAAGGTGCCTCGTTCATCTGTTCAAACAATTATACTACACAAGTACAAACAAGATGGGAATGTCCAGCCATCATGCCGCTCAGGAAGGAAGCGGGTTCTGTGTCTCAGAGATGAACGTCCTTTGGTCTGACATGTGCATATCAACCCAAGAACTAAAGCAAAAGACCTTGTGAAGATGCTGGCGGAAGCTGGTAAGATTGTGCCATTATGCACAGTGAAACGAGTACTGTATCAACATGGGCTGAAAGGCCGCTCTGCCAGAAAGAAGCCATTACTCCAAGAGAAACATATAAAATCCAGATCAGTGTTTGCAAATCCACAGGAACAAAGAATTATATTTTTGGAGACATGTCCTGTGGTCTGATGAAACTGAAATTGAACTGTTCGACCACAATGACCATTGTTACATTTAGAGGAAAATGGGAGAAGCTTTGAAGCCTAAGAACACCAGCCCAACTATGAAACACAAGGGTGGCAGCATCATGTTGTGGGGTTATTTTGCTGCAGGAGGGACTGATGCCCCTCACAAAATAGATGGCATCATGAGGAAAGAAGATTATGTGGCAATACTGAAGCAACATCTCAAGACATCAGCCAGAATGTTCAGGAGAAATGGGCCAAAATTCCTACCAACTATTTGTGAGAAGCTTGTGGAAGAATATCCAAAACATTTGATTGAAGCCATACAGTTTAAGGGCAAAGCTACCAAATACTAATGAAATGTATGTTACTTTTGACACTGAAGAAAATAATAAAAGTGCCTTTAAAAAAATCTCTCATTCTAGAATTTAGCAAATGAAATAATTTTGGTTCCTAATTGGCCTAAAACAGCTAATGGTTATTCTGATTTCATGTCAGATAGTGAGAAAAACATGCATATATGTCTTTTTCTATAGTGTATGTAAACTTCTGGTTTCAACTGCAGCGGTGTAGGAGTAGCTTCCATAGGGTGTGTTCGCCCTTTTTGGGGTGGGTTCCTTGTCAGTTAGGCCGGGTTTAACAGTGGTTTTTGTAGGCTTTGTCCATAACCCTCTTATTGGATACCCTCTGTGTATGCCTTATCTTTGACATTCTTTTCAACAGCATATGAAGAAAGTGGATCCTCAATTTGGTCACGTGAGTCTGAACACACAGGCATAGTTTGTATTTTTTTGCTTCATGACAATTAGAGACAATGTGATTTGTGATATTTTGTCTATATGTCATGTTTTGGGTTCTTAGGAGAAATAATTAAAAGTTAAGATAGTTCGTGTTTGGCTAAGCTTGTGATTGAGTCAAATAGCGCACTAGGGCTCCATATGGGATATGAGAATCAATATTGAGTTGCGTTTCCCTAGTAACAGCTACTGTGTTTCAGTGAATAATGGATAAAAAAAAAATTAATCTGCAAAAAAAGTCTGTGTAAGAAGCCAGTGATCAGGGCAGACTGCGTGCTGTCCTGATCACTGCCTGTGTCAGACTGACACAGATTATAATGTATTAGCATATAAGAATATGCGAATACATTACTAAGTGTTTAAAAAAAAAAAAAGTAAAACAGCTCTCCCTTCATGGGATTTAAAAAAAAAGTAAAAAACAAAAAAAGTGTAAATAAAATAAATAAATAAAAATAAATATTTAATTAAAATTAATTGTGCATACATTACACACAAAAAAAACCTACACATATTAGGTATGCACACAACCGTAATAACCTGTAGAATTAATCTAACAATGTGAAATGTGAATGGTGTAAAAAAAAAAAAAAATTAAAAAAATTCTGCAATTATTTATCTGAATTTAAACTATTCCCCCATGAAGTACAACTTGTCTCGAATAAAACGAGACCTCATACAACTGCGTCATTGAAAAAATAAAAAAGCTACAACTGTTGCAACGCAAGGAGGCAACAACTAAAAAAAATGTTCTGGTCATCAACTACTTTTCAGGCATTCAGCTTACGGGGTTAAATACAAAAGGTTTTGTAAATTACACTTGTTTAGTTACGGACACGTTATTCTCTTATTACAATTTACATATGCAGATAACAAAAAGGACGAGAAATAACTTTTAAATGCATCAGTAGAAGGCTTAGTTGGTATGTACTGGAAAAGGATGGTGGGGAACAGTAGTGGCATGGGGTGGTGTATGGACTTGGAGGTGTTAGGAATACTTAATGCTCATTAAAGGGATTTTGCCACGATCTAATGCTGACGTGGGATCCTCCAAAATGGGTATTTTATCACTTTTCTAAATAAATGTCATTAAAAAAGTGAAGTCTGTGAGATCTACAGCCTGACTAAGATGCCCTTAGTTTCCTGACTGTTGACATTAGACACGACCAGGAGCTGACAGGAGATGATCTGACCGCGCTTGCGTTGTTTGCACTTCTTATCTGATGGCAGGGAACATGAACTAGCTCTGAAGGGACTGGGGAGAAAGATTCTGTTACTTTTGTATAGAGAATCGTATAGAGAATTGTAATGTAATTATCTGAGTAAACATGCAGACGCCTCCTGCTCAGCCCCCCTCCCTCTTCCCCTGCAGCCGTTCATGAAGGAATGAAAGACGCTGCCTGCTCAGAGCTTATCTTCTCTCCTGAGGAAATAAGAGGGAGAAATAAAGCGCATATAGCTTGTGCACAATACAGTTCTCCTCTGTGGATTAGGAAAACAATGTTTACTCAACTACAGAGACTGAATATCAGGAGCGTGCATGGGAGGTGGAGCGATGACATCACAGAGGAGGTACTTGTTTTTTTAAACACAGAAACACAACGCCCCTTTTTTCAGGCCTCAAGAGGGGAGTATCAGCCTGTTAGGTGAGGAACTCACTTCTTGGCAAAACCTCTTTAATTATTCCCCAAATGTTGGCTTACCTGGGGGTGGCAGATACATGTCAGCAGGTTTCTTTTATTTCTAGATGCTTCTGCTGAATTTCCTTTTCCAGAAACAATAAAAAAAGAAGTCTCAGAAACAGTTGCTTCTTGTTGCTCCCTTTGTATTTTTAAGCTTCCCTAAGACTGTTGTCATATGCATCCAAGAGATGGGGTCGATAGGCTACAATTTTGTGATAACTGGAATTCTTATTTAGGTTGTTCTACCAGTTCCATTATTGTTTTTTTCTTTACAATAAGCCTATAGTACAAAGAAAAACAATGAATTGCTTAATCAGATTACATGCTAATGGTTACTAATTACTAATGAAGCAGGGTTGGTAAACCGGTCTACCATGTAGGCCCTCGTTACCGTTTCTTTAAAAATGGAAGGTATTAAAAATAAATAAATAGGAGAAAAAAGCGAAAAACTACATAAAAAGTCCATTTAGCATATTGTATTTGAGACAGTCTTCAAAATGTTTAATGTGACCCAGATGTTGAAGTTTACTTTATAATTTTATAAACTCTATTTGCTTCTCTATTTTATTTTCATACAACTTTAAAAAATCAAAATACAACAAAATATTTTTCTCCCTTAAAGGGGTTGTCTCGCTACAAAGAATAACTTTCAAAATGTAGGGATCACTAAATGAAGACGTTTTCCAAATATATTGCGTTGTTCATCTTTGTTTTGTTAAGGAGCTACAAGTGATTTTATCACCTTCTGTGCTCTCTCTGGTTCCCCAAGTGACCGACCTGTGTACTCCTTCTCCCCTGCTGGTTGTTTTATTTGATAGCAGGGAGTGATGTCATCACACAGGTCGCAGGCGGCAGTGTGAAAGCTTGTTTGTTATCTGATCTTTCAGACAAAAGACAGTAATTACTCTACTGCTTACATTAGCTCAGAAGCTTCTCCAGATCTCAGAGAAGGTAATTTATTTAATCTAGACTGATAAACAGAGAAGTCTGAATACACGGAGCTCATATGCTAATTACAAACAGCTTGACCAGGGAGTGATAGAGCCAAGCAGCATTATTTCATTCATGCATCCTATGAAACTTTGAGATGAGACAACCCCTTTAAACGTCTGAGGACACGACACAGCATGGTATTTTTACTAGTCTTGTAAAAATATGATTAAGGGTCCACGTGAACTGAAACGCATTTTATCTCCAATGTGAAATAAACAACTGAGTGCTATTTGAAGAACGCTGGACGTCATTCATTCCTCTTATCTAGTCTTGTGTTGTGGATGGTTTTGGGAAAAGGCTTGACCAGAATGAACTCCAGAATTAAATACCATATCTGTGTTGCAGATCTGCAATGAAAAACAACCCACCTAGATGACAAAGTCTTCAATTTTGTACAGTAATTATATCCTCACTTAACTAAAAAAAAGTGTTTCCGAAGGTTTAAAGAAAAAAATTAAAAATGTGATTGAGCATATGTGGGATGTGCTGGAAAAAAAGTCCAATGGTGGTCGCATATCACAATTTACACAATCTTTGTGTGGGACCACTTGTGGCACCAACAATTATAGGCATTTGTTTTTTTTCATGACGACTGATCATCACTGTGATAATCATTTTTGTAAGTGAAAACAACTTTAAAGGGGTTTTGCCACGAAGTAATGTTGACGTAGGATCCTCCCAAATGGGTATTTAATCACTTTTCTAAATATATGTGTTTACAAAAAGTGAAGCCTGTGAGAGCTACAGCTTTCTTTACAAGCCCTTAGTTACTTAAAAGTTTACATTAGACACGACCAGCAGCTGACAGCACTGATGTGGCCGGGCTTGTGTGTTTGCACTTCTTATCTGATGACAGGGAACATGAATGAGCTTCCAAGGGGCTGGGGAGAAAGTGCAGTGTATGAGGCTTTAGGCTGTATAGACAATCCACTGTTTGTAATGTTATTATTTGAGTGAACATTGCAGACGCTCCCTTATTTCTCCCTCTCTGCTCCTCCCTGCTCAGCCCCCTCCCTCTCCTCTCTGCAGCGTTCATGATTTGTTTATATTTTCTCCTGAGCCAGATAAGAGGAAAGCAACTCACTTCCTGGCAAAACCCCTTTAAGGGTATGTTCACACAATGTACTGCGGCGTGTACAGTATGTTTTGGGAGTTACGCTGATCAGCATGCACCCCTGCGGCGCATGAAGGCAGCAGCACGCCAGTCCCATAGACATGCATAATCCATAATCGCCGCAAGTAATTGACATGTCACTTATTTGCCCGCGCGTACAGTACAATCATATTGTACAAGCGGGAAGAGGAGGCGTCATCCATAGTCCTCTATGAGAGCTATGGATTATCGTAATTATGGGGTGCATTTCCCCACGTATTAAGCCGTGTGAACATACCCTAACACAATGTTCCCCAACTCCAGTCCTCACGCCCCACCAACAGGTCATGTTTTCAGGATCTCCCACAGACTGCACTGACCATAATGAAATCACCTGTGCAATGCTAAGGAAAGCCAGAAAACATGACCTGTTGGTGGGTCCTGAGGACTGGAGTTGGGGACCCCTGTCCTAACATACTATTTGCACTAACGTACTTACTTCTGAGGGCGCTACTTGCTTGGTGAGGTTTGTTCCCCTGTCAGCACTTAAAAGCTCTCTTGCATTGCCTGCTGGTAGTTACCAATTACCTGCATGGACTAATTGAAGGATTGTCGGGATATCGTGCAGAGCAGGTTTGACATCCTCTTATAGTCTGTATATTGCTCTGTAATTTCCTGATATAATACACAGCAATAAATATTTTCATTGATGTGTCTGCATGACATACTATATCCAAGAGGAAGAATGATCCAGCAAGTCCAAATCTTTGAATAAAACTTAATGACATTTATTGATGCATGTAAAACTATTCTTTAGAGAAGTACATGATTCTAATACTGGCAGTCTAAAAATCATGGGTATTGAAAGGATAGTTAAACCTTTACGTGGTGGAGATATAGATAAATTATTACATGACGGGGAGGCTTTTTGGATACTCACCTTAGATACTTCTGTACCTAATGGACTCAATCTCAAACGAGAGTTAATGTTTCACTATTGACTCATAACATCTATTTTGCCGGTATGACTTTCATGTGTTTATCTATCATATTGTATTGCATTATTGGATTGTTAACAAGTATGAAGTTTCTCTTTTTCTATTTGTTGTTTTTAACTATGCCAAGCTGTGGTCTCCTTACATTCAGCATGTACGGTTTTGACATTATTAGCAGTGTTTACTGCACTGCGCGCGTGCATGTTCCGTCATTATGCCCATACCAGTACTTACTATGTTCAGTGGAATGTGCATGTCATCACTTCCGGGCGAGGTCTCCCGTCTCGGAAGTGTACGCCGTGACGGTAGGAGACCTAAGC
Source organism: Phyllomedusa bahiana (assembly GCA_025379985.1). NCBI lineage: Eukaryota > Metazoa > Chordata > Amphibia > Anura > Hylidae > Phyllomedusa > Phyllomedusa bahiana. The sequence goes on from JAODAL010006060.1 coordinate 27,105, forward strand.
TTTGTCATTCAGGTGTAAGTGAAATAAATATTAGATATATATATATATAATATATTATATATATATATATATATATATATATATATATATATATATATAATAATGGTCTATATGTGTGTCATTGATTTTATGCTATGAGTAAGGGCGTTGCATTGCCCGAAACGAGTCAGCCTTAACTTAGGGAACAGTGTTCTACTGTGGAGGTGCATAGTTTTAGTGTGTATTGCCTGCCAATACACACATCCCTGCCCCTCCTCTTAACTGCCTTTCCTTTGCATGTGCAGGAAACTGGGCAGGACAGAATGCTTCCCTGACCTGTAAACAAACACCGTTGCTAAGCACATGTAAACCAGCCCGTTCTCTAAAACTGTAGCACTTTGCCAATAGTAACCAAGGACGTACATCCTTAGATTTTTGGTTCTCACATTTTCAACTATAATCTTCGTAGTGAGACAACCCCTTTAAGTTTTATTCAAAGATTTGGACTCGCTGGATCATTCTTCCTCTTGGATTTACTGCTTCACGTCTTGCTCTGGACGGGATCCGTGCGGACCCATTTCATCATTGCTGGATAATCGTGGGTGAGCCGATATCCCTTTTTTTTATTACCTTTGTATGACATACTATATGCACAAATATTACATTCTGATGGTTGTACCCCTACATTGTCAGGTTACTTGAACAGAATTGTATGGTCCATCACATAGGAATAAAGAGACACAAACGGTTATCTGACACTTGTGTTATATTCTATGTACCAGAGTGTATAAATAATGTGACATAACACAGGTAGATTGGAGAAACAGATAAAAGCTGAATAAACAGTAAACCATCTGGAAAACAAAAAAAAAACAATACATTGATAACCAGCTTTGTTTTAGCCATTCAGCTGCCGGGGACATGCTGGTCCCTCTAGAGCAGCAGGACTCAGCCCTATACCGGAATGTCCCAAATTTGAAACAGGAAAACAAGGGAAGCTGGGTCAGGAGCGCACTTGTAAGAAACTTTCTCCCAAAAGTCATAAAATTTTCTTGTACCGTACATTTAGTTAAATATAGACATTTGTTATTTATACATAAAATCACTTGAATAAAACTAGAAATTATTTAGTTCCACTAAAAATTCATCCAGATATTGTGTATTTGTAGGTCATCCAATCGCTCAGTGTCTATACAATGTTAGTTCATGTCTGGAAGTACCAGAATTCTTATTAAACCGTGAGGAGAGAAGAAGATGGGGCATGGAAAAGTATACATACATATATATATATTTCTATATATTTTGTTCTATAATTCCCTCACCTGCTCTCTCTAGCAATAAACATTCAACTTGGATCCATTCAGCAAACATTCTTATCCCGTGGGATGTCTTGTAGTTCATAGGTTACAAGATGATTGAATAATCTGCATTCATACCGGAATGGCAAATAAAAAATAAAAATAATATTAATTACAAAAAGGAAAAAAAATAAAATAATATTTATATATATATTTATGTATATATATATATCTAATGCAAGACTGGCACTGTTACATATTCTCGCTGGTCCTATCTGAACGCAGATAGCTCCGGTACAGTCCGCCTCTTGTGAGCCGCTTTTACAGCATCGCCCAAAACTGCCCGCGTCGGTTCCAGCAGCCACCTGGCAAAAATTAAGAAATTCCTCCTGGGGTTTTGCAGAGTCACGGTGTCATCCGGCTGCTTTGTGCTTACCCCCGCAGCAGCCGCACATCTCCCCGCAGTGGTGACAGGCTCGTAGAGGGAGGTAGCAGCACATACAGGGGGCAATGAAGGATAGAGTGACTAAAGCCAGCCAGCGCAGGCACAAGTTTTCATCGGAGGCGTCACAAGAACAGGGGTCAGAAAAATCTCCCTCTGAATCTGACATGCAGTGGTAGAGCATACTCTCGGCACACAGCATGCAGCTGACCTGATAGATGCACCTCCGAATAGGATCTGGAGCATCCTGGCACTTTCCCCTCCCATTCTCTTCATGGTTGAAGCGCTCCTGGCAGTAGACGCACCGGGAGCGCTCGCCATCCTCTTTCCTTCGCTTTTTTAAAGAGGACGTAGGCTGAGTCTTAAAAACTCCAGGTGTTTTTTGCTCCTTGAGCGAGTCTCTGCCATTAGCTGGAGAGTAAAAATAGTTGTTTTTTTTGTTGTCCACCTTGGTGAAAGGAGCACTTATCTCATGTTCCTCTCGCTCCGGGTCGTTCCTCCATATGTCGGGATGGCGGTAGTCCGCGTAGCGCCGAATGATGATGTCACGAGGGTTGATACGGACAATTTCATCTTCATCCTGGAAACTGACGTGGCGGAGGGGCTTCAGAGGGACCTAGAAGAGATGATGATTCGGGAACATGATCATGGGAAATCGTTGATTCGACAGCTATGGTATCACTTACTGTAACTGAGTAATAGTCAGAAAAGACGATTGCTTAAAGGGAACGTGTCATCAAAAAAAATTTAAACATTTGTATCGGGGCAAAAAGACCCTGCCAGCCCACACCTTTAAAGAGAACCTGTCACATAGACTATGCCCCCCTTGCTGAGGGCAGCACAGGCCAGTGTCAGACCTGCTGTTTCCAGCGCGGTGTCCCTTATTCTGTAAGATGCTGGAGATTTCGTGTATTTAATACTCAAATCTGCAGTTTTCAGCCAGAAGAGTCATTAGAAGAGTCCTTCAGTGTCAGTTTTTTTCAAACCCCGCCCACCTGAGGCTAGCCCCGCCCACCTTAACTGATAAACCTATTACTTTGAATAGATAGAAACATGTGAATAACTGTCAGTGGGCGGAGCTAGCCTTTGGTGGGTGGAGCTAACACGTGCTCATGAATAAGATTTAAGGGGTAACTGCTCTAAAACTGCAGCATCTTACAGAATAAGGGACACAGCGCTGGAAACAGCAGGTCTGACACTAGCTTGTGCTGCCCTCAGCAAGGGGGGCATAACCTATGTGACAGGTTCCCTTTAAAGGGAATGTGTCATCAAAAAATTTTAACGTTTTTTTTTTTTTTTTTTTAAACATGTACCCATGATCAATGTGTTTTGATTGCTCCTGTTGTATTTGATGTTTCCTGAATAAAGTTTGGAATGTGAAAAAAAAATTATTATTTTTTTAACATTTGTATCGGGGCAAAAAGACCCTGCCAGCCCACACCTTTGAAGGGAATGTGTCATCAAAAAATTCAATTTTTTTTTTTTTTTTAAATTAAAAATGGTTTTGATTGCTTGTTGTATTTATTTCAATAAAATTTGAAATGTGAATTTTTTTTTTTTTTTTTTTTTTTTTTAGCATTTTATCGGGGAAAAGACCTCCAGCCCACACCTTTAAGAATGTTCATAAAAAAAAAACATGTTAAAATTTTTTGATGACACATTCCGTTTAAAGGTGTGGGCTGACAGGGTCTTTTTGCCCCGATACAAATACTAAAAAAAAAAAAAAAAAAAAATTTCACATTTCAAACTTTATTCAGGAAACATCAAATACAACAGGAGCAATCAAAACACATTGATCATGGGTAGCTGTTAAAAAAAAAAAAAAAAACATGTTAAAATTTTTTGAACATCTACCCATGATCAATGTGTTTTGATTGCTCCTGTTGTATTTGATGTTTCCTGAATATAGTTTGGAATGTGAAAAATAATTTTTTTTATTTTTTTAACATTTGTATCGGGGCAAAAAGACCCTGCCAGCCCACACCTGAATGTGTCATCAAAAAATTTTCACGTTTTTTTTTTTTTAAACATGTACCCATGATCAATGTGTTTTGATTGCTCCTGTTGTATTTGATGTTTTCTGAATAAAGTTTGAAATGTGAAAAAAAATTATTTTTTTTATACTATTGAAAATGAAGCTTTATTTGTAACAAAATGTCATATGCAATACAAACTCGTGCAAAATCCAATATGCATACATGTAAAACATAAGGTTAATGAAAAGTCGAAGTTTCAATAACATTAAGGAATAAAAGGAAGTAAAGCGCCAGTATCAGAGTAATATACAAGAACCAGGACACTGGCATCAGCAGAATTCTGTTGTAAGCAATGCAGATTGGCATAAATTAAGTCTTTTAAAAAAAAAAAAAAAGAAGAAACCTGGAGGACCACAGGTTACTGTAAGCACCCTACTACAGAGAATCATATACACAGAGACTACATGTGAAGAGAGCGTGAACAGCATAAAGGACAAGACATTGCAACACCCACATTCATACAAAACAAACAAACAAGACAAGAAAAAAAAAAAAAGTAGGGGGAGGGGGGGGGGTAGTGTAAAAAAGGGGGAAAGAAAGCGCTCCCCTAAGAAGTACAAGTTAAAAAAAAAACAACTAATGTAGTGTTACGTTAGGAGGTGATGGAGAGGTATAAAGGAGAAGTCTTGAAGGACATCCAGCTGAACCAGGTTCTATTGAACTGGTGTGCTTGTTCAAAATTATTATTTTTTTAAAGATTTGTATCGGGGCAAAAAGACCCTGCCAGCCCACACCTTTAAAGGGAATGTGTCGTCAAAAAATGAGTCATTGTTTAAGTCCCATTTTTATGTTAAACACATTTTTTAGGAATTTTGGGTTGGTTTTTTTTTTTTTATTTTTCATATCACTTTCAATATTTTTAATAATTCTTAAAGGGGTATTGCCACCATGTAATTTTGACGTGGGAACCTCCAAAATGGGTATTTAATCACTTTTCTAAATATATGTGATTAAAAAAAGTGAAAACTCTGAGAGCTACAGCATTTCTCAAACCCCCTTGGTTACCTCAAAGCTTCCCCTAGTCAAGACCCAGGAGCTGAAAGGCCGGGCTTGCGTGAATCACTTCTTATCTGATGACAGGCAAAATGAATGGTCTTTTAAGGCACCGGGTAGCAATATGTTTTCTTTTGTATACAGAATAACTAGCTGTAGTGTTATTAGATCCCTGCTTTATCTGATGACAGAGAACATGAAGGAGCTTTCAAGCTGCTGTGTAGAATAGGTGTTCTCTTTTGTATACAGAATTCACAAGTTATAGTTTGATTATTTGAATGAACATGTCACAGATCCCCTTATGCAGGGCTCTGTGCTCTGGCTGTGTGTGTCTGTGTGCGTCTCTGTCTCTTACAGCTCCGTGAATTGTATACATTACATTAGCTTCTTAGCAGATAAGGTTTCTCCTGACATTGCAATCTATCAGCCTGTGTATTACTGTATTGAATCCACTGTTGTACTGTTTATTTGTTCTCTTAAGTTTTGAGACGCTCTCTTGGATTCCTCACTCCCCCCTCCCCTCTCTCCACTGCAGCTTCATGACTCAGCCTGATTTGTTGACATTCTGCCTGGGCTAATGAGAGAGGTAAGAAACTTGGTAAGAAACTTTCTCTTGGCAAATCCCCTTTAAGTCTTGCCGTTTTCACTTTGGCCACTAGGCCTTGTTTGCACTGCTTTAACAGCAGTCAGTGAGATGCTTTACAGCAGCTTCATGTACATAGGAGAGTTAAGACTGACTCAGTCCCATTCACTTCTATAGGTGAGCGTTGTGGGCATGCTCTGTGACCTGGGAAGAAGTCACTGTGCAGGGAGGTGAAAGGGTGAACTGTGACTAGTGGATCCTGTGTTACCTATTCACACTGGTGAATCCTCTCAGTTTGACCCTCTTTGTGCTGTATATGAGCAGACAACGGAGAATCTTTCTGTACAGAACAGGAAGTGTCAGACTATTATTAGGCTTAGTGGCCAAAGTGAGAACTGCAGGACTTAAGAATTATTAAAAAATACTGTATTGAAAGTGATATGAAAAATTCATAAAAAAATATAACCAAAAATCCTTAAAAAATGTGTTGAACATAAAAATGTGAGTTAAACAAAAAGTCATTTTTGATGACACATTCCCTTTAAAAAAAAGTTTTCGTTCACAATCTTAACAGTCTGTCTATAGAGAAAGGAATACTTATTAACAAGGCCAGAAGCAACAACTCACTATTATTATAATAGTTACCTATTGTTTAAATCATGTTTTTATGCTCAAACATAGATTTAAAAATTTTTGGTGATTCCCCCCCCCCACCCCCTCACCTCTAGTCACCATCTATTTTTTTTAATAATATTCCTGTTCTGTAGAGATCACTTTTTTGGTAGGCTCCTTCTGATTATCAAATGCAGGATTACAAAAAAGTGACAATGTATAGATAACACAGGATCAACAATAGGCTCCACACCCTTCCTCTTGCAAGGTCACACAATGTGTCTAGGAAACGCTGCAAGACTTAAGAATTATTAAAAAATATTGAAAATATTGAAATATGAAAAATTAAAAAAAAAAACACCAACAATTCCTAAAAAATGTGTTTAACATAAAACCGGTATTTACTATTTTGCCATAGGCAAACTTAAACTCAATCTATAAAACACTAAAACGTAACTTTTATTATGTATAACTCTTAACCTCTATACACACCATTTAAAAACCTGATTTCTGACCTCAACATTTAACCCTTTCTACTTCTGAAGGAAGGAATAGCTCCTTTTCTATTATCAAGTCTGGTGGAGCACCACCTATTAACAGGAAAGCCTTATATATATACAGTAATTTACTAACTCCAGTGAGGGATCCCGAGCCTCCTACTTGGGCAGTCGTCCCTAATCAAATGGACACAAAACATATAAGGCCCCCTTGTGACGCCCTCTGCAGCGGGTGACACTTGTAGACAGAGGTGAGAAATCACAATTTAAAACGTCATGCCTGACCTCCCCTTGGAGACTATTTAACATAAAATTGGGACTTAAACAAAAACTCATTTTCTGATGACACATTCCCTTTACGCTAAAAATGGAATGAAATCCTGACCCCATTGGCAACAAGAACGAGCACTGTAGAAAATGGGAGCACTAACCTAAAGACAGTTTGTACTGTTGCATCCATTCAGCACTTATCTATACAGCTAGTGCACTTACCTGGGTGTGCATGTAGGCTCTTCTGGGATTAAGGTTCTCAAAGGGGGAAGGCCTGATGGCAGAACTGCGATAGAGTTCATCCGTTGGAATCGAGTCACAATGGAAAAATGAGTCAATGTTCTGGGTGCTGCAGTGATCTTCCTTGCTCACCTAAAAGAGAGGACAGACAAATACATACGGATATCCATCTACACTGGCAACGGTGGAAATAAAACACACCACAAAAATAGAAGAAAAAAAAAGTGCTAGAAATGATAATCCCTATACAGAAAAAGCAATAGATGACACCACATGCACTTGGATGCCATGCATGGTCTAAGCCATTCTACAGACTAACTGTGAGGCATGCCCATGAGTTTCACGAGTATTCAGTAGCTGAATTACATGCTATAAAGCAATCACTGTGGAAACATAGTCACAATGCAATAATAGGCTACAAAATGTTTCTGCTAATTTATTAATTTACATTGATTACTTCTAATCCAGTCATGATAAGTAGATGAGAATCCTAAAACATTAGTAAACTTAAAGGGGTTTTATCGTTTGAAGTGTTCGTGCTATTCATCTAATTCTATGAGATTGAATTTGAAATCCAGGGGCGAGTCTCTCCTGCCAGGAAGGCGTGTCTCTCCTGCCAGGAAGGCGTGTCTCTCCTGCCAGGAAGGCGTGTCTCTCCTGCCAGGAAGGCGTGTCTCTCCTGCCAGGAAGGCGTGTCTCTCCTGCCAGGAAGGCGTGTCTCTCCTCACTGAAAAGCTGTGACATCATCATTCTGTGTAAAGCAAGGGAAGGGGAAGGATGTCTGGAGAGGACAGCTATGCAGCCTCCTGCTTGCTTCTCATGTGTCTGCAGAGCCTTCTGCTTCAGGCTCCACAAGCTCCTTGCTGGGCTATAACCAGTTATACATACAGCCTGAAGTGATGAAACATGTGAGGAATGCACACTGCCCCCCCTCTTCCACCTCTGTTATCAGGCAGGAGACTGTGTGACTGTGTTATATGGAGGGAACACAGGACATAAGACTGTGTTATATGAGGGGATCTATGAGTTAAACAGTCAGTAATTAGATCATTCACCTTAGAGCTGGGAGATAGTATAGAGCCAGCAGCCCTCTCACATAGCTGGTTTCACTTTCGGTTTAAACAGCTCAGAGGGGAGTAAACACAGAGTGTGCAGGCAGCCAATCACAGCGCAGGGGGCGTGTCCGGGGCGTTTTCTGTCTGGGGGTGCATCCCAACAGACTGAATGAAATGTCAGTCAGCCAATCACAGTGCAGGGGGCGTGTTCAGGGGCGGGATCAGACCGGGGGCATGTCCCAACAGGCTGAATGAAAGGTCAGCCAGCCAATCACAGAAAAAGGGGAGTGTCCCGACTAGCAGCTGCAAAAAATAGCTATTGATGCACAGAAAAGCTCATATCTGCTATACTAAGTGACTTAGGTAATGCAAACCAATAACAAAAGTGCTTATTTTTACTGTCCCCATAATCTGAGATATGATCTTTGTAGCGAGGAAACCCCTTAAAGACCGTACCCTTGTTTATACAGTACATTTTCATCCTTGAAAACCATTCTGATTATGTTAATCTGAATAGGTTCAAAACCCTGTTCTAAGGAATTTCTTACTATATCTAATATCTGTTGTAGCTCCGAGTAATCTGACAAAGAGCTCCAAACCTCAGATATAGACAAAAGTAGCCCTCAGTTGGAGGAGTGAACTACTAGCCATCATTTGGCATACATTGTCTGGTGGGGAGAATGGCGCGAGCTGTGTCTGTTCAGTACATCATGGGTGCCTGCTGTACACTACAGCTGACAAGATGATAACAGCAGCCTGGATTTGAGATAACTCTGATCTGGCTTATTAAACCAATTAGATGCTGCTGTCAATAGTGAAAAAATACAAGAAAACTAAATAAAATAAAACCGCTCTGTATCATGATAACATCCACTTGAAAGTAAATGTACTAGTAGTCCGTCTAGAATCAAATCGAAAATACATAGAATGGCAGCCACCGCCGCCAAACTCTAGTTCTCAAGTAGATTAACGGATGCACAATTTTGCAGGTGAATAGCAGTTACACCTGCAAAACAGTGCTATGATTAATAACTCAGTATTAATCCACAGTTTATCAGCACACCCATCTACTACATGAAATGCGGGCTACAAAACAATACATAAATAACGGTGTGCAAAAAATAATAATTTAAAAAAAATCGTCAATATACCCACTAAAACACACAGCATATAAGAGAAATTTTAATTAAAAATCGCAATAAAATAAAGCTAAAACATAAATGACAAAATACATAATGCACTATAGCACCCATATTTCTATATGGGTGCTATCTGCATTATGTAGATCATTTGTGTTTTAGCTTTATTTTAATGCGATTTTAATTAAAATTTCTCTGCATACATTTTTCTACATTTTTTCTAGTATGTATATGGAAATTGCCTAAAGAGGAGCAGAGCTGAAGACAAAATCTAATCAAAACGAGTATCTCCAGATATCTTTTATTGCACAAAAACCACCTCACCAGGATCTTACGTTCTTACACCTCTGCTGATACAAAATGATAGGATAGGAAATTGCTGTTTTCCTGCCACAAAGCAGTTTTTAATGCCGGCGACAACAGTCCTAGGTCTAGTGATTTCTGAAAAACATCTAATGAGTGCTGGACATTCATCCGCTCTGTCCCGCTTAAAGGTAATGTGTCATCAAAAATGACTTATTGTTTAACTCACATTTTTATGTTCAAAACATTTTTTTAAAGAATTTTTGCTTATATTTTCCTTTAATTTTCCATATCACTTTCAATATTTTTTAATAATTATTAAGTCCTGCAGTTTTCACTTTGGCCACTAGGCCTAAGTCTGACCCTTCCTGTTCTGTACAGAAAGATTCTCAGTTGTCTGCTCATTATCAGCACAAAGAGGGTCAAACTGAAAGGAGACACCAGTGTGAATGGATAACACAGGATCCACCAGTCACAAGAGGATATGTCACAGCTCCCCCTCCCTGCACAGTGACTTCTTCCCAGGTCACAGAGCATGGACTAGAAAACTCTCCTATACAAGTCAATGGGACTGAGTCAGTCTTAAGACTCCTATGTGCATGAAGCTACTGTAAAGCATCTCTCTGACTGCTGTTAAAACAGTGCAAACTAGGCCTAGTGGCCAAAGTGAAAACTGCAAGACTTATGAATTATTAAAAAAATAGAAAGTGATATGAAAAATAAAAAATAAAAACCAATCAAAAATTCCTAAAAAATAAAAATGGGACTTAAAAAAGGACTCATTTTTTTGATGACACATTCCCTTTAAGACCTCGAAGCTGTCAGAGACAAGACTATACAGAGATACAGTTCTATGTAGTCACAGGCAAAGTATGGAGCTGCGAGTGAGTGGGCAGCAGCATGCCAATGAAGACCCACTTTATAAACAAGGCAACGTTACCATGGAGACACTCCATGGCGACACGGCAAAAGACAAGAAAAAGAGAAAAAAAAAAACAGAAGAAAGAATGAGACAGGAAAGTGCTCCACTATGTTTAGAATGGCCTGGGACACAATGAAGTCTAAAATGTCAAGTAATGTGCTAGGAACCTTGCTTTTTTTTTTAGATGGGTCTTACATAGTTGATAGACAAGCATTTAGTAACTCAATGGTGATCATAGAAGTGAAATGGTGCGAGGTCTACAAAGAATTGGGTATTCTCGTGCCTCTTGGCATATTCGTGTGAAGTCCATTCTCATTTCAAAGGGGATTACAAGTAGAATTCATCGACTGCAAGGTCCTACTTTGGAGGTCTAAAAGCAATATATGATTATGCACATCCAAAAAAACATTTTGGAAAAAAATGAACATAGGTGCAACACTGGTGCGGCTGTAGTATACATACATATTCCAATAACAGTGGCACACTATAAACTGAAGCACTATCAAAGGGGACATAGGAATTTTGCAAAAAGCATTTCTGCTATCTAGGATATATGAAAAGTTTTTTGAGATTCTCAGTTCACACTTTTGATCAAAACTGTTTAAGCCACCTCCGAACTTCAACGGGACCTCACGGCAGGTGGTCCTACACTATTGATACCTCTAGTTTGGGTCCTATTCAGACCTCCATAATCCAGGAGGATTGGCTGCCTCCATTTTGGTTTTTTGCACTCCACCCACCTTGACATGGCTTTTTAATCAGTGCAGTGTAACTTGTAAGCTGGTTCCTTCATTCCCTGGATTGTGGAGGTCTGAATAGGACCCAAATGATAGGTATCAATAGTGTAGGACCACCTGCCTTGAGGTCCCGTTGAAGTTCGGAGGTGGCTTAAACAGTTTTGATCAAAAATGTGAACTGAGAATCTCAAAAAACTTTCATATATCCTAGATAGCAGAAATGCTTTTTGCAAAATTCCTATGTCCCCTTTGATAGAGCTTCAGTTTATAGTGTGCCACTGTTATTGGAATATGTATGTATACTTTGGAGGTCTACCCTGAAGTCCTTTAGCAGATGAAGAATTTTGGCTTAATTTGTGGCAGAAGATGGTGTGCACGCCTTGCACCACATTTATTATGTGTTGTAGACTCTTTTTGCAGCTTGTTCACTAAAGTGGTGTGGCTTTATGAGGAGAGACGTTGCTGAAGGGGTGATGCTTGAATTTCCGATACCGTGCACATAAATGGAGTCAACATTTTGGCAATAAATATTGGTGTAAAAGCATGCCATCTAATACATGGTGTAAAGTTGGACAACAGTGCCTAAAGAGGCGCCAAATTTTTCAAAATCGAATGAGCAACTGTGATACTTTTTTTGCACCCTTAGACACCCTAGTCTACGTTTATGCAGGATTAGTCCACATCAGCTGTCCGAATGTTTCCCTTGCTGCCTCCTCTTCTGAAGCACAGTTTATAGAATCTAGAGCTCTAATAATTTACACAGTCCATAGTGTTCTTACTACGGGAAGTCTTTAAAATATAGCCTCTTATTGCCCATACTTGTCACATTCTAAAAGCCAAAATCGTAATGTTCAAGAACAACCCCAAGGGAACTCCCCGAAATAGCTCAGAAACACCCCAAAAATGCCCAATTTTGAGTAGGGTTTGCATAAACTCCTGCCATAATCCGGACTGTTTGTGTTTTACGGAGGACATTTTGTATTAAAATACTTAGGGTGCGTCCCCACGGCAGAGAGCAAATACCGGTTGGATTATCCGACCGGTATTTGCTCTGTTTTGTGGACGTGCACACGGTTACAGGGGGACGGCTTTTCTCCGCTCTTTGCGGAGAAAAGCCCGTCGTCCCCCCGCATTGAGATGTTCATGTTCCGGCCGAAAACCGGGCGGAAGAATGAACATGTTCTACGTTTTTCGGGCGGCCAGCAGTCTAAAAAACTGCCCGGTGGAAAACCCGTGCAGTGGGGACCGCCGCACGGGTTTTCCATAGCGGTCCATTTAAAATTTTGTCAGCCGGTTTACAGATGGTTCTCAAAACCGAAAACCGTCTGTAAAACCCTTGTCGTGGGGACAAGCCCTTAAAGGGTCTGTTTCAATAGTACAACCCATTACCATGTGTGCTATTAGGGCATTTGAACATTAAGGGCCGGTTCACACGGCTTATTCAAGCTGTAATTGCGGGACGGATATCGCCCGCAATTATGGCTTGAATAAGGGGCGGGGGCGCAGCTCCCCGGCCCCATAGACATGCATTATCCACAGCGCGTATCCCGCCGAGCGGGGAGGAGAGACGGAATCCATAGTTCTCTATGAGAGATGTGGATTACCGTAATGGCTGGAACGGATTCCAGCCGTACTGCAGCGCAAATACGGCGCGCAATACGGCTGGAATCCGTGCCCAAAATAAGCCGTGTGAACATAGGCAAATAGCAGCAGCTCGTTAATTTGTAGACTTGGCTAGCTATTCATTTCAAAATCCACCATACAACACTACAATAATTAAAGGGATGTTCCCATCTCTGACATTTATGACATATTGACAGGATGTGCTACTAATGTCTGATAGATGCAGGTACCACCCATGGGACTGCTCTAAAGAACAGGCTTCCGTACTCCTCTGTGCAGAATGAGAGAGGTGGCTGTGCAGCCATAAATTTAAAGGGGTTTTTCCACGAAGTTTGTAAATTAAATAATAAACATTTTCACCATTCATCATTGTTAAAAATTCTGCACTGTTTTTGTTTTAGCTGCTCCTTTAGTGATCCATTGTTTACAGCTCGTCTCCAGGGGATACGACCAGGGCTGCGAGCTCCTCAGTCCTGGCCGCACATGCACAGACATCACCTCACCTCCCAGGCAGCTACTGAGTGTTCAAACTGCAGGTGCTGCCACTCTACTCCCGTCCTCTGTGCTCCTTAGTAATTAGTCAAACAGTGCAAATAAATTAAAAAAAGAAACTTCAATCAGGTCTGTGCATTGATAAAGAGAAAAAAATCTACAGGTTTGGTTCCTGCAGGGATTTGAACCGAGGACTCTTGTGCCTGGGGCAAAAGTTTACCTCTGAACCACATTGTAACTACTCACAGCTCTTTACATAAACAGACCTTTCTTTGACTACAGAGGGGAAAGGCTTGGTGATATCATCCTGCTGAGTCACATGATATGCAATTCAAACAAATCACACACGCCCCCTTCTGAGCACACAGAGCTGATGAGCTGGATGCTGGAGGGATGAAATGAGATTGTGGAAAAACCCCTTTAATGCTGGCTGTATGGCTGACCCCCAGTAGTCAGATCCCAGCTCAGTTGCCAACCATCTGCAAATATTCCTTGACCCTCTATAAGAATAGGGAATTTCTTTCCTGTGCCATGTCAGTATTCTGGGCTGTAGATATGTACCAATCATGTAGAGATTATGTCTGTAAAACATAGGAGCTGTCCATGATTTTTAAAGTTGTCCAAAAAAAAAAAAAAAAAATCAGGTGGGCAATACTGGAGCTGTGGATCACTGGATACAGCTTTATCTAGATAAAGGGTCATCTTTGTGAGGTAACCCCTATAGCAGCAGAGCAACGTTAGATTTTTTTATGATGACATTTGAACAAGGTTTGCCTGAATTGACCGGATAGTGTTACAGAGACAGAAAAATGAAATATATCAGACTAATGAAAAGGTCTCACATTTCACAAATAACTTAGAAACCTAATCCTGGTATTTTGTTACATCTACACAGATGACTCATCTTTAACAGTGTTGCCAATTTACTCTCTCTATGCTAATAACCCGTCTTAAAGGGGTTGTGTCATCGAAAAACGAGTCATTGTTTAAAAGGGTTTTGCCACAACGTAAAATTGACGTGGGAAGCTTGCAAATGAAATAGCAAACATTTTCACCATTCATTATTATTAAAAATTCTGCACCGTTTTTGTTTTAGCTGCTCCTTTAGGGATCCATTGTTTACAGCTCGTCTCCAGGGGATACGACCAGGGCTGAGAGCTCCTCAGTCCTGGTCGCACATGCTCAGACATCGCCTCTCCTCTCAGGCAGCTACTGAGTGTTCAAACCCCAGGTGCTGTCCTACTCCTGTCCTCTGTACTCCTTAGTAATTAGTCAAATAGTGCAAATAAATAAAAAAGAAACCTCAATGAGGTCTGTGCATTGATAAAGAGAAAAAAAAAAAAACACAGGTTTGGTTCCTGCAGGGATTTGAACCTAGGACCCTTGTGGCTGGAGGCAAAAGCTTTACCTCTCAGTTCCTCACAATGCTTTACATAAACAGACCTTTCTTTGACTAGAGAAAGGAAAGGCCTGGTGATGTCATCCTGCTGGGTCACATGATCTGCAATTCAAACAAATCACACACGCCCCCTTCTGAGCACACAGAGCTGAATGCAGGAGGTATGAAATGAGATCGTGGCAAAACCCCTTTAAGTCCCATTTTTATGTTAAACACATTTTTTAGGAATTTTTGGTTGGTTTTTTTTTTTTTTAATTCATATCACTTTCAATATTTTTAATAATTCTTGTCTTGCAGTTTTCACTTTGACCACTAGACCTTGTTTGCACTGCTTTAACAGCAGTCAGAGAGATACTTTACAGCAGCTTCATGCACATAGGAGACTTAAGACTGACTCAGTCCCATTCACTTCTATAGGAGAGTTTTCTAGGCATGCTCTGTGACTGGGAAGAAGTCACTGTGCAGGGAGGTGAAAGGGTGAACTGTGACTATCTCCTCTTGTGACTGGTTGATCCTGTTATCTATTCACACTGCTGTCTCCTTTCAGTTTGGCCCCGCTTGTGTTAAAGGGGATTTGCCACGATCTCATTTCATACCTCCTGCATCCAGCTCTTCAGCTCTGTGTGCTCAGAAGGGGGCGTGTGTGATTTGTTTGAATTGCATATCATGTGACTCAGCAGGATGACATCACCAGGCCTTTCCTCTCTCTAGTCAAAGAAAGGTCTGTTTATGTAAAGCATTGTGAGTAGCTCAGAGGTAAAGTTTTTGCCTCCAGGCACAAGGGTCCTAGGTTCAAATCCCTGCAGGAACCAAACCTATGGATTTTTTTTCTCTTTATCAATGCACAGACCTCATTGAGGTTTCTTTTTTATTTATTTGCACTGTTTGATTAATTACTAAGGAGCACAGAGGACAGGAGTAGAATGACAGCACCTGGGGTTTGAACACTCAGTAGCTGTCTGAGAGGAGAGGTGATGTCTGAGCATCATGTGCGACCAGGACGGAGGAGCTCTCGGCCCTGGTCGTATCCCCTGGAGACGAGCTGTAAACAATGGATCACTAAGGGAGCAGTTAAAACAAAAACACTGCAGAATTTTTAATAATGATGAATGTTGAAAATGTTTGTTATTTCATTTGCAAGCTTCCCACGTCAATTTTACTTCGTGGCAAAACCCCTTTAATAATGAGCAGACAACTGAGAATCTTTCTGTACAGAACAGGAAGTGTCAGACTATTATTAGGCCTAGTGGCCAAAGTGAGAACTGCGGGACTTAAGAATTATTAGAAAATATTGAAAGTGATATGGAAAATAAAAAAAAATATATATAACCAAAAATTATTAAAAAATTTGTTGAACATAAAAACGTGAGTTAAACAAGAAGTCATTTTTGATGACACATTCCCTTTAAGAGAAAAGAGATAGCAGAGGGTATCTGAGCATCAACTTCAACAAAAGCCTCTCTGCAGCGTATATATCAATAAGTCTATTTCTTTATAGCTATAGTTAGTAAGATTCAATCAGGACGAAGCTGCAAAATCTTTCCCAAATTATGCTCATGTCTATGGTCATCTTGACCTACAGATGGAAGTAGTTACTAACAAAAAGACTATGAAAGCCAACAAATATATTGGACGGTACGGCTTTCAAGAATTACACAGCTATCCGTGGTTCCCAACCTGTGGCTAAAAAGTTGTCGAAAAACTACAACTCCTAACGTGCCTTAGTTGACGACCACTTAGCAACTGTGCCTAAGGCCAGGATCACATCTGCGTCGAATGTTTTGTTTGGAGACTCAAAATGCATTTGTGATCTGTTACAAATGACAGGAATAAAGCGCAGCATGCAGCTCTAGTATTTCCCCAGTACAATGATGGACAACCACCCAAACTCAACTTTAGTCAATGGAGTCTGTCGGGCGGCGCTAGTTTCTGTCATGTAGTGGATCTGGAGCCACCTGTGTGACGGAGGAACTTTGTGTGCAGGTATAAACCCAACCTAAGATGCTTTTTTGTAAAAAGGATGAAAAACTTTCCTAGACCATTAAAGGGGTTTTGCCACGAAGTAAAATTGACGTTGGAGGCTTTGAAATTAAATAAGAAACATTTTCACCATTCATCATTATTAAAAATTCTGCACCGTTTTTGTTTTAGCTGCTGCTTTAGTGATGTATTGTTTACAGGTCGTCTCCAGGGGATACGACCAGGGCTGAGAGCTCCTCAGTTCTGGTCGCACATGCTCAGACATCACCTCTCCTCTCAGGCAGCTACTGAGTGTTCAAACCCCGGGTGCTGTCATTCTACTCCCATCCTTTGTACTCCTTAGTAATTAGTCAAACAGTGCAAATAAATAAATAAGAAACCTCAACGAGGTCTGTGCATTGATAAAAAGAAATAAAATCCACAGGTTTGGTTCCTGCAGGGATTTCAACCTAGGACCCCTGTTGAAACAGACCTTTCTTTGACTACAGAGAGGAAAGGCCTGGTGATGTCATCCTGATGGGTCACATGATCTGCAATTCAAACAAATCACACGCGTCCCCTTCTGAGCATACAGAGCTGAAGAGCTGGATACAGGAGGCATGAAATGAGATCGTGGCAAAACCCCTTTAAGACCTCTTAGGAGACTTTACAGTTATCCAATAATCAAAAAGATTAGTCCACTTATGTGATATTCTCTTAAACAGGGTCTCTAGTAGTGATAACAAATGGATTGGATTTTGGATTCAATAATGTGGCACATAACTATAGTAATCAGTTCGATCTCATTTTATTATATCCAAACCCTTTTTGAACTCCGTTATTGAATTCACCATGACAAGTCCCTCTGGCAGAGAATTCCACAGTCTCACTGCTCTTACAGTAAAGAATCCCTTTCTATGTTTATGAGAAACTTTCGTTCCTCAGGACTTTAAGAGGTTGCCCCCTTGTTCTAGATACAGTCCTAGGTATAAATAAATCATGGGAGAGATTTCTATATTGACCTTTAATATATTTAAACATATTTATTATTTCCCCCCGAAGCCGTCTTTTCTCTAAACTAAATAATCCTAATCTTGCTCATCTTTCTGGGTATTGCAGTCCACCCAGTCCTTTTATTATTCTTGTTGCCGCCTTTGAACCTGTTCAAGCTCTACAATGTCTTTCCTGTGCACTGGTGCCCAAAACTGTACACAATATTCCATGTGTGGTCTAACCAGTGACTTGTATAATGGGAGAATAATGTTCTCATCATGTGCATCTATGCCCCTTTTAATACACCCCATGATCATATTAGCCTTGGCAGCAAGGATCATGGGGTGTATTAAAAGGGGCATATAATCAATAAAATACCAATCCTACACAATAGAGCATACTTAGGTCAACACTTTGGTCTACTCACCACCTTCCAAAAGCAATGTGAATGACGTCACGAAGGCGAGTCCGGTAAAAAACGTACATATAGCTGAAAAAACAAATTAGCACTGTACTGTCCCTAATACTAAATACCCTGAATCTCGCCGTTAGCGGGGCACCCGCTCTGAAGAGAGCGACCCCACAATGGAAAACCCTAAAAAAAAACCTCCTCACTTCTCCCTAGAGCTCCTAAAGGGGAGTGCAAGAGTAAATAGGTAAACTATAGAAAAAGACCTAGACGCGTTTCACAAAGGAAAAATGTCAGTATGCCCACTGACAGTATAGGCAACACCATGTCCAAGATACCCCACATGTGTAACTTATTATTAACCCTAAATTTTCTGTATTGTGATCTACTGAAGAATGGGATAATATTTTTTCCTTTGTGAAACGCGTCTAGGTCTTTTTCTATAGTTTACCTATTTACTCTTGCACTCCCCTTTAGGAGCTCTAGGGAGAAGTGAGGAGTTTTTTTTTAGGGTTTTCCATTGTGGGGTCGCTCTCTTCAGAGCGGGTGCCCCGCTAACGGCGAGATTCAGGGTATTTAGTGTTAGGGACAGTACAGTGATATTTTGTTTTTCAGCATATATGTACGTGTTTACCGGACTCGCCTTCGTGACGTCATTCACATTGCTTTTGGGAGGTGGTGAGTAGACCAAAAGTGTTGACCTAAGTATGCTCTATTGTGTAGGATTGGTAATTTATTGATTATATTAAAAGTTATGTTTTAAAAGGGATTTTTTTTTTGTAGTTTGATATATATATTGTCCCTTGAGATTTACGACAATTTCTGTAGTTTTTGGTTTGCAGGCTTATCACTTGCAGGAAAATGCAAATGTTTGGATAGTGCAAACTCATTTGTTCAGCCTTTCACGCACCGTAAGACCTGTAAGCGAAGTTTGGGATACAAGTCGAGGGGGAACATCTGCACCTTGCTCGCTGCTTTAATACACTTCGGAAATCTGCTTTCTCCCAGCTGCTGGTAGAACAATTACGGCAGTGTGGTTGCTATGAGATTTGTTTGATTTCTCCCCAGCCCCCTTCTGAAGCCGCAGTTCTGTGCAGGGGCAGGCAAAGTCTGTAGAGAAGCTATAAAAGTGTCTCCAGCTGCAGAAATGGCAGCCAGATGAGCAAGAAAGCTGGAGTGGGGGGGGGGGGGGAGGGAAGGATATAGAAGCTTTCCCTCCCCCCCCTCCACCCACTCACAGCACACAGAACTTTTCTCCTGTCATCCTTGAGCATCCTACAGGCAGCCAGGAGGCTAAATTTACTAGGACTGTGCCTGGGCCAGCAGGAAGTGGGAGATTGGGAGATTACAGTAGATTGCTGAGACTTTAAAACGTAATCTCTGCTCACAAAAAACAGAGCAGGGAAATCGGGAATCCACGAACTGGAAGTGGAGAACAATTCGGGAAGGAACAGAACTGAAGCGAGAAGAACAGAGACTAAAAGAGGAAACAAAAGTTACAGAAAGGGAACCAAAGAAGAGAAATTCAAAAATATTGAAAGAAAATAGTTGATCTTGGTTGTAATCTAGATACTCTAACTCTACTCTCCGCTATTGAGAAACTACAACTCCCATCATTCCCACTGTTATAGATGATATAAAATGCATGATGGGAGTTGTAGTTTCCCAACAGCTGGAGGGCCGCAGTTTGAGGATGCCTGCTCTAACGCGCCCCCACGGCACAGGACAAATACGGGTCGGTTTATCTGACCGGTATTTGTCCGTTTTTTGGGACGGCTTTTCTCCACGATGAAATCCCTCACCCTTCCCATTGATATGTTCATATTCCGCCCGAAAACCGTGGGGAAAGAATGAACATGTACAATGTCTCTCGGGCCGCCGGCGCTTTGGAAAACCGCCGGGCGAAAAACCCGTGCAGTTGGGACTGCTGCACGGGATTTCCATAGCGGCCCGTGTCAGGGTAATTTCACACGGCTTATTTTGGGGCGCATTTCGCCACGTATTGAGAGCGTACTGCCCTCTAATACGAGAGAAATGTGCCCCAATCATTACAGTAATCCACAGTTCTCATAGAAAACTATGGATTACACCTCCTCTTCCCGGGCGTACAATACGACGCGCAGGGAGATAATTGACATGTCATTTATTCCAGCGTTTATGCCCAAGAAAAGGGGGCCGGTCAGGGGCCGGGGCTGCCGTCCCCCGATCACGAGTACGGCCGGGACGTCGCGAGCCTCGACCCCCCCGTATTGTGGGGCTTTACGTGGGCCGCAACTACGCCGTGTGAACATACCCTTAGGCTATTTTGAGGCGCATTTTGCCACGTAGTTCGCGGCGTACTGCGCTCTAATACGAGCAAAATGCGCCCCAATCATTGGGGTAATCCACAGCTGTCATAGAGAACTATGGATTACGCCTCAAGTTCCCGGGTGTACAATACGATCATATTGTACGCCTGGGGAGATAATTGACATGTCATTTATTCGCGGCGTGAAAGAGTAATGACAGTCTATGGGGCCGGCAGGATTATGCGCGTATCAGCAGGACTCCCGAACACCCGGCTTAATTGCGGGGCATACTGTACGCACCGCAGTTACGCCGTGTGAACATAGCCTAAAAGTTTGCGTCCGGTTTTTCAGACGGTTTGCAATACCGCAAACCGTCTGAAAAACCGACCGCAAATCGATGCCATGGGGACAGGGCCTATCTTTCTTCTTAGTGCTAGCAGAAATTAGGGAAGGGAGTATAGAGATGAAACCCGCTGGTGTCAGTCTGGCTTCTCTTTCTACATCATCCATTTGGTATTTGTCGTGCCAGAAACATCAGTGGCTTCATCATAAGACACAAATTACATCCCCGGCACCAAATATTAGCCTGGAATCTCTTTGAAATGACTTGGTGAGTCTGTCATTCCTCGAGCAGTCTTGTTGAGACAGCATGTTCGGGGGGGAGGGGGTGGGGGGGTTGAGGTTTTTTTTATGCAAGACATATGTCAAGTGTTCATTCGCCTCTAAACAGCAAGAAAAGTTTGGATTTGAATTGTTCACTAAGCAATTAGATAATTGCAATATATGAAGTCAAATCACTCACACAGACTCCTGACAAGGATAAATCCTAACTTCAAACACTGATGATAATTGCCCGTTTATCTTTCAGAGATTATAGCCAGAACTCCCTGCGTTTATTTCTGGAAGAAACAAAAAAGATGCATGACATACCTGAGAGCCTTCCTCTGATCCAACATCGGACTCCCCATGGGATAAAGGAAAACCTGCACACATTAGAAAATAAAGACATATTTAGGCACTAAAAATAAATATTCTAAAAGTAGATCATCATCTATAGCAGGGGTCTCAGACTCGGTGGGGGGATGAGCTGGGCATAAAAAAGAAAAAAAAATGCAGTGGGCAGGACGCATTCCTATAAAATGATTACTCCGGGTAAGGCTCGATGCGGGCGGTGTGATGCTGTGATGACATAGAGCTACCCTGTGAGAATGCTCCCCTGATGTCTTGTAGGCAGCAGAACCGAAGAAACCTACTACCTACGATGAGGAGGTCAAGTAGATCACGCCGCCCCACTAACATTGCAGCCACATGCCTACCCACATGCCAAATTATAACACTGCGCATTCTGAAGATGCACAAACGGCTAAAAACTCTAAAAAAAAAACAAACAAAAAAAAAAACAACCACCACCACCCGGTCACCCAAGGCATGTGCCACGGGATCTGGAACTGTGTCTCTATATTGTGCCCAGTTTGACTCTTATTACACATCATAAACATATATACACACATATACATAATTCTAGAGAGAGAGCACGTGTATGTACTAGGCACAATGTATTAATACTGTATCAATAGATCGGATGGATAGATAGATAGATAGATAGATAGAAGATAGATAGATATGAGATAGATAGATATGAGATAGATAGATAGATAGATATGAGATAGATAGATAGATAGATAGATAGATATGGGATAGATAGATAGATATGGGATAGATAGATAGATAGATAGATAGATATGGGATAGGTAGGAGATAGATATGGGATAGATAGATCGGATGGATCGATAGATAGATCGGATGGATCGATAGATAGATCGGATGGATGGATAGATCGGATGGATGGATAGATCGGATGGATGGATAGATCGGATGGATTGATAGATCTGATGGATGGATAGATCGGATGGATGGATCGGATAGATAGATAGATCGGATAGATAGATCGGATAGATAGATAGATCGGATAGATAGATAGATCGGATAGATAGATAGATCGGATAGATAGATCGGATAGATAGATAGATCGGATAGATAGATAGATCGGATAGATAGATAGATCGGATAGATAGATAGATCGGATAGATAGATCGGATAGATAGATAGATCGGATAGATAGATAGATCGGATAGATAGATAGATCGGATAGATAGATACATCGGATAGATAGATACATCGGATGGATAGATACATCGGATAGATCGATACATCGGATAGATCGATACATCGGATAGATCGATACATCGGATAGATCGATACATCGGATAGATCGATACATCGGATAGATCGATACATCGGATAGATCGATACATCGATAGATCCGATAGATAGATAGATCAGATAGATAGGATAGATCGGATAGATAGATAGATCGGATAGATAGATAGATAGATCGGATAGATAGATAGATAGATCGGATAGATAGATAGATAGATCCGATAGATAGATAGATCCGATAGATAGATAGATCCGATAGATAGATAGATCCGATAGATAGATAGATCTGATAGATAGATAGATCCGATAGATAGATAGATCCGATAGATCCATCTATCTATATTTCACATACACACAAACACCTAACAAAAAATTAGCAGGATGCTCTCAGACGGAAGCGGCCACTGAGCTTGCAGTTTCACAGAGTGTCATCAGCAGATTGTAACAGAAATACATAGAGACTGGAAGAGTCACAGAAAGGCAAAGAAGTGAACGTCCTTTGGCTCCATCACACCTATGACGGCTTCATTGTAACCAATGCCCTGCGGAACCGGTTGATGAATGCGACACAACTCCAAACATGTTTAAGGGAGCTGAGAGGCACCACGTGTCACATTAGACCATTCATAAACACTAGCATCAGAGTGGTCTGCGTCCTGCCAAAGGATGTCCACTTCTTTGCCTTTCTGTGACTCTTCCAGTCTCTCTGTAACAATCTGCTGATGTCACTCTGTGACACTCTAAGCTCAGTAGCCACTTCCGTCTGAGAGCATCCTGCTTAGAGCCTCGCAATGGATAGTTACTGTTGATCAATTGTACTGTGCTCTCTTTGTCTCACGTTGTCTAAATGTGACCAGCAGTATGATGACGAATCTCTTAAGCTCACTTCTTATTGATCCACTAATTTTATTGGGCGATTCAGTATGAACCACATTTTGGAATTTTTGCCATTAATCTCCTTGTTAGATATCAGCAAGTTGTGCAAAAAGCACTGAAACACTGAACAGTTGGACCCGTGCATCTACAGGGAAGAGATGGTGTATTTAAGGGCATTTAAAAAAAAGATTTTATGTTCATCCTGAAACTTCAGCCAACAGTCAAATATCCTCAAGCTCGAAGCCCAATGCGTATACCCTATGCAGGCGACACGCATTGGGCTTCCAGCGCTTCTTCCCCCAGTGGTACACGTCTTTCCTTTTGGGCTTTACATACATAATCATATTTGACACACTTCTGTCATTTACAATTGTATATTTAGCCAGGTGGGGTTATTTTGTGAGCTGATTTTTTTCACCTTGATCTGTATAGGTTATGTTGAGTGTACCATGTGAATTGTTCTTTTGGACGATTGAGTGGGTGTCATATAGGTACTTAAAGTGGTTGTCTCACTACATCGATTCATCTTACCTCAGTCCTGTTTTCTTGGTTTTCATTTATGAATTCAGGGGGGTGTGTTTACTGTGCTTCCACTAGGCTGCAGTAGAAGCCAGGTCGTAGCTATAGCAACCAATGCTGGAACCGCAACAGAGACATCGATACAGGTTTGTAGCTATAGCAAACAGTGTGGCAGCCTATCAGGAGAGATCAAACGTGCCCCCCGCCCCCCCCCGCCCTCCCACTCCCCCCCCGCCCCCCCCCCCCCCCCCGCCCCCCCCCCCCCCGCCCCCCCCCCCCCCCCCCCCCCCCCCCCCCCCCCCCCCCCCCCCCCCCCCCCCCCCCCCCCCCCCCCCCCCGCCCCCCCCCCCCCCCCCCCCCCCCCCCCCCCCCCCCCCCCCGCCCAGTCTGTTAGTCTAGTAGTGTCAACCAGTGCTGACAGCATATCATGTGGAGATTCTAAACAGGTCTGTAGCTATAGCAACCTAGTGCTTGCCAGCCTATCAGGAGAGATCAAACAGGTCGCTGTAGCTTATAGCAACCAGTGCTGACAGCCTATCAGGCAGAGATACCAAACAGGTCTGTAGCTATAGTCAACAGTGTGCTGGCAGCCTACAGGAGAGATCAAAGGTATGTTTAGTCATAGCAACCCAAGTGCTGGCGGGTGGACTTATAGGAGAGATCAAACAGGTCTTGTTAGCGTATAGCGACCTGAGGAGTGATGCAGCCCATACAGGAGGGGGATATCTTAGAATAGGTAGGACACTGTTAATGGACACATATTGCAAATTTTACAAAGTGACTGTTTTACAAGATCTTTACATGTAAAAAACAGCAATCCCTGTAGTGAGACAACCCCTTTAACAGGGTACCTGTAACTGCTTGTTACCTTTCAGATCATTTTTAGTTGTTTTTAACTTTCCTTATGTGTCGGATTTTGTATAACAAATAGATCATTTTTATTATCGAGCTGATTGCTGCAATTGTGACACTTTATTCTCTTTTTGCCTTTTGTATGCATGCTTGCTCAGGTGTTGCACGGTTTGGAGCCTCTAGTGGTGCCCGTCTCGTAAGTGTGCATTTTAATATATGGGTAGCCCTCAATGTATTCTGTAATTTTTTTTGAGTGCTGTTATTTATTTAGCATTTAGGGGTCTTATTTTACTCTAAAGTCTATTGGTTCTCCCTTTAGTGTGCTTATCCCATTATATGTATGTGGTGCTATGCAGTGGACTCCTCTGGTTATTTCTGGAGGGGTCGTGTACATAGTTTTGCGCCTTTTTAGCTTTTATTTTTTTTTTTAAAAGGGAGGTCCTCATTGATGAGAAACATGTTGTGTGATCAGGTTTGGCTCATTAGCTGCTTACGGACCATGTTAACCTGCTTACAAAATTGTAGTGAGTGTGCTCAGCTTTATTCAGAACTCCCATAGAAATGAATGGGAGGACGGCCGCAAGTGCTGTAACGCTGTCGGCTCGCATATTATAAGCACTTTTTTGACCCCATAAAGTATTGTATGTTTTATATTGCTTCATTATTTGGTTTGCGACTGTGGTTTGTGCTCTTTTTTGTCTTGTTGCCTGTTACTACTTATACCCGTGTCTTCATCCTGTGGTGCCAGTCTCATTTTTGTTGTTTTTTTTATTGAATGCCTGCATATCTACAAAGAAAATGGGGATCACTTTTAGAACACTGAACAAAATAATTACGTATATAACAGAAACAAAAAGTGCTATCCTGGCTGTAGAGAAGACTAAATTGATAAAACTTAAAGGGGTTGTCTCATTACAAGGAATTGTGACTTTTTATGTTTAAAACGATCTTGCAAAAACATGGCACTATACAATATGTGTCATTAACAGTGTCCCTATCCTACTTCCTAGATATCCCCTCTTGTATGGGCTGCATCAGCTCCTCAGGTCGCTTATTTGAGCTACAGACTGTTTGATCTCTCCTGAAAGGCTGCCAGCCTTGGTTGCTATAGTACAGACCTGTTTTGATCTCTCATGAAAGGATGCCAGCATCTGTGTTTGCGCTATACGACTACGCAGACCTGTTTGATCTCTCCTGATAGGCTGCCAGCACTGGCTTGATATCAGAAACAGACCTGTTTGATCTCTCCTGATAGGTGCCAGCACTGGTTGCGATAGCAAAGACCTGGTTTCTACTGCGCCTTAGTGGAGTCCGCAGTAAACACGCCCTGAATTCAAAAAGTGAAAACAAGGAAAAAGGACTGAGTTGAGTATGATTCAATTTAGTGAGACGACCCTCTCATTAGAATAAGGAAGTGTATCTCTGTTTGTATGTATTCAAAGAGAAAGAAAAACCGATAAGACTGGTCAGTAACATGGGAATACCTTGAGAAAGGTCTTCAATGGCACGGCGTATTCCTCTATCAAACGCTCTAGCATCTGCTGGACTCTGGAAAGTGAGGCCAAATTTCTTGTCCCCAATTCTCCAATGGTGGAAAGTAGGGGTGACTTTATTATAGACCAGTTCCCTCTTCAGAACACAGTCCAGGACCACCTAGAAAAAGCATATACGTAAATATGAACTACAAAAAAATGTAAAAAGTAATATGACCGCCTAACCATATATATACACACACGTATATATAGTTAGTATATATAATATATATATATATATGATATATATATCTATATATATATATATATATTTACATTACACACACACAATATATATACACACACACACAATATATATACACACACACACACAATATATATACACACACACACAATATATATACACACACAATTCAATTGGTGTTCAATACAGATTAGATTAGTGTAAAATGATCGGGTTTGCCAATGGAATGAGAGAACTTCTCTACATCCATTTTAAGAGGAAAGGTAACGGTCTACATTGGATCTTGTGGCCAATCCGTAAGTTTTCCTTCCACAAAGAAGGGTTTCTGCAGCTCGGTAGATGTAAGGATCATAGAACAGTGCACATATCCTAATTTGCAGTGTGTTATAATTCAGTCTCCCAGAGCTGACCTCAGGCAATCAAGTTGCAAGAAAGTGTGTGTATTCATTATGTCCTGCCACTTGTCTGTACAGATAGTTCTATGAATTACTGTACATACATTCATTGCCTGTAAGCATTGTGGTTTGGGTGGAATCCTCAAACTGCGCCCCTCCAGCTGTTGGGAAACTACAACTCCCATCATGCATTTGTATAATCTATAACAGTGGGGAATGAAGGGAGGTTGTCGTGTTCCCAACAGGCTGGGTGGCCGCAGTGGAGGATGCCTGGTGGAGGGGGATAACCAGACTATCCCCCAATAACTACAATCATGGAAAGAAGAATTTCAACACAAAGAGAACACCATGTATGCTTAGCAAATCTGAGTGCGCATGTTAATGGTGGGGAGATCGGCTAATCAGATACAGCCGGAACATATTTAATAGTCAGAAGTCAGGGAAAAGCAGGAAAATGTCTTCCAATTTATTCTTTTTTTGAGAACAGTTCACTTGCTCTAGTCTGACAGCATCCAATCATCACGTCAGTAGGGCTGACGCCTATGCACTATATTTTCTCGATTATAAAAGTCTTAAAGGGGTGGTCTCACTACATCGATTCATCTCACCTCAGTCCTGTTTTCTTGGTTTCATTTTGAATTCAGGGGGCAGGTTTTACTTTGCTTCCACTTAAGCTGCAGTATAAGACAGGTCTGTAGCTAATAGCAACCAGTGATGGCAGCCTATCAGGAGAGATCGAACACGGGTCTGTAGCTATAGGCATCCTGAGTGCGGCAGTCTGTTTTGGAGAGATCCAACAGGTCTGTTGCTATAGCAAACCAGGTAGCTGGCAGCAGTTCAGGAGGTGATCCAACAGGTCTGTAGCTATAGGCATACCCACTGCTGGCAGCCTTTTCAGGAGAGATCAAACAGGTCTGTAGTGCTATTAGGCAAACAGTGCTGGCAGCCTATGCAGGAGAGATCAACAGGTCTGTAGCATAGCAAACCAGTGCTGGCCAGCCTATAATGTAGGGATCAAAACAGGTCTGTTGCTATAGCAATCGTGCTGGCAGCACTATTATGGAGAGAGCCAAACAGGTCTTCGTAGTTTAGCATCCAGTGCTGGCGAGCCTATCAGGAGAGATCAAACAGGTCTGTAGCTTATAGCAAACCAGATGCTGCGCTAGCCTATCAGGAGAGATTTGAATAGGTTCTGTAGGCTATAGCAAACCAGTTGCTGGCAGCATACTTGAGGATCAAACAGGTCCTGTTGCTATAGCAATCCAGTGTGGCAAGCCTTTAATGAGGATCAAAAACAGGGTCTGTATCTATAGCAACCAGTGATGTGCAGCCTATATGAGGGATCAAAAACAGGTCTGTAGCTATAGCAAGCCAGTTGACGTGGCAGCCTGATAGAGAGGATTTTTTCGAACAGGACGCTGTAGCTATAGTCGACCTGAGGAGCAATACAAGAGTGGATATCTAGGAATAGGTAGGAGCACAGTTTAATGACATTTACTGCAAAGTGACTTGTTTTTGTAAGATCTTTAACATTAAAAGCAGCAATCCTTGTAGTGGAGACAACCCCTATAGAAGTACAAGTGTACAGAAGAACTGTTTTAAGGGGTTGTCCTCACTTACATTGATTCTTCTTTGCCTCAGTCCTGTTTTCTTGGTTTCATTTTTAATTCAGGGGCGTGTTATTGGAGTCTATTAGGCGTGCAGTAGAAGCCAGGTCTGTAGCTATAGCAAACCAGTGCGGCGCCTATCAGGTGAGATCTAAACAGGTCTGTTGCTATAGCATCAGTGCTGGACAGCCTCATCAGGAGAGATCAAACAGGTCTGTGAGCTATAGCGGACCTGAGAGCCCCACAAGAGGGGATATATAGGAATAGGTAGGGTGGGGGGGGGGTGGGGTGAAAACACGGTTAATTGGACATTTATTGCAAAGTGACTAGTTTTTGCAAGATCTTTAACATAAAAAGCAATCCTTGTAGTGAGACAACCCCTTTAATAGTCTGCAAGGATAATTATGTCATTATTCCCATTGTCGGCCTTGAGAGGTCTCATAACATCATCCCATTTCTTCTGTTCCTTTAACTATATCCATGTTTGGAAAAAATGAGACTTCTAGAAAAGGGCAGGGGGGGGGGGGGGGGGGGTGTGAGGAGAAGGGGGAGTGGGTGGGGGTCATTAACTAGGAAGTTGGGAAGCAATGATCCTAAATAGAGAATCAGACAGTAACATAGAAAATGATTCCGCCAGACAGACCCATAATTCACAGTAATAGGTAGTCAGTGTATACTCGTGAGCTCAGAGCTGCATCAGCAGGATGCCGTGTGGATTTATTCCTGGGTGATATAGAGATCAGATGGAAGGATTGCTATGGCTTCAGTAGACTTGACTGGAGCACGGGGGCAGAAGGTGACCGAATAAATGCAGGATGTTGTGGGAGTGCCAACATAGGCCTGAACATCTGATTTCACTGGCCTCCTGGCATGTAAATGTGTGCTGCAGCTGGTCCCAGGAGGAGGCCTCCTTACCGCTCCAAAAAAAAAAAAATCAAAAATCGATACCCTCGCTGCCTCTGGAGGTCACATTCCTCTCCTTAACACGTCTGTATTGCTGGAATACAATCAGCATTACCTCACAGATTCCCCATCTCCTGCATTAGTTATCAGCTATTACCGTCTACCAGCCGAGGTCCCGGGTTAAGACTGTAGGTTTGTTCTTAAAGGGGTGTTGCACGATGTCAATGTGACGTGGGATCTCCGCAAAATGGGCATTTAATCCACTTTTTAAATATATGTGATTACAAAAATGTGAATCCTGTGAGAGCTACAGCTTCATTTACATGCCCTTAGTGACTTTAAGGGGTTTTGGCCTACAAAGTAAAAATTGCTGTGGAAGTTTGTAAATTAAATTAATAAACATTTTACATATGGATTCATATTTAAGAAAATTTGGCCGTTTTTGTGTTTAGCTGCTACTTGAGTGATCATTGTTACAGACTGTCTCAGGGGATACGGACCAGGGTGTGAGCTTTTCAGTCCTGGTGCACATGCTCAGACATCTGACCTCTCCAGACATCAGACCTCTCCTCTCAGGCAGTACTGAGTGTTCAAACCCCGGGTGCTGTCATTCTACTCCGTCCTTTGGTATAATTAGTAATAAGTCAAACAGTGCAAATTAAAAAAAAAGGAAACCTCCAATGGAGGTTCGTGCATTGATAAAGAGGAAACAAAATCCAAGTTATAAGTTCCTGCAGGATTTGTAACCAAAGACCCTTGTGCTGTAAAGCAAAATGTTACCTCTGGAGCTACAATTGTAGCTACTTTCAGTTTGCACAGTAAACAGACTATTTTTTGTCTTAGAGAGGAAAGGGCCCTGGTGATGTCATCCTGCTGGTCAAATGATCTGGCAATTAAAACAAATCACACACGCCCCCTTTGAGCAGCACAGAGCGTGAGGAGCTGCATGCAGGAGGTATGAAATGAGATCGTGGCAAAACCCTTAAAGTTTCACATTAGACCACGGACCAGGAGCTGCATCTGGCGCGCTGCGTGTTTGCACTTCTTATCTGATGAAAGGGAACATGAAGGAGGCTTGCAAGGGGTTGGGGGAGAAAGTGCGTGTATGAGTCTGTCTGCTGTATAGAGAAGTCCACTGTTGTAATGTAATTGTATCCTTAGTAAATCATTGCAGACGCTCCCTTGCTTACTTTGCTCTGCTAGGCCCCTCTCTCTCCCCCACTGCAGTGTTCAGTGACACAGCATAATTTTTTATTTTCTGTCCTGAGCCGATAAGAGGTAAGGAATTCACTTCCTGGCTCAAACCTTTAAGTAGAAGTTATATGTAAGTCAGAAACAGGGTAGATTTAGTAAATTGTAACTCCAGCACAAAGTGTTTTTTTCTCCCCCCCGTTTTGGGGAAAAAAAACAAATTTCGTTGCAGGGAAGGGTTTTGTACATTTGTTTTGCTGTCTGTGTCCCTGGTAAGAAGTATTTCACCTCATTTTCACCTCATGTGCTGACTGTGGCATGTGGAACTTGTCAAGTCACAGCTACTATCTGCTGTGGAACCTGGAACTACAAGTGCCAGCACGCCCCATAAGTCTCCGTGTGTAACTAGGGGACAGATGAAAGTCGGAATGGTGTACAGTGCTGCTCATTGTTATTGGCACCAGTGAAGTTCAAGTACATAATTTGGAAGATCTACTGAAAAAAATGAATCAAGTGAAACAGCTTTTTTGTACAGAGCACTTGTGTTAAATACAAAGGAGCAAATGAGAAACAATATAAAACAGCAAACAATGAAAGGGAAACATAGAAAACCTATAGCTTGATGTGAACCCGATATTGGCATCCTTTACATATAATTAGTGTGGAAACACATGAATTAGTCATTGAATGATGGCCACATTAGGCCCAGTTCCTTTGGCACGATGGTGAATACGAAGGAGCTGCCGGAGGACACCAGAACTGCCATTATTAGCAAACACAAGACTTCCAAAAGGTATAAGGCCGTCTCCAAAGACCTTGGTGTCCCAGTTTCAACCGTGCTATTATAAAAACCAAAAAAGAACAGAAGCGCTTCCTCGTGTGTTATATAAAATAAAATACTCCGGTGAGTAGACAATATGTTTAAACTCGCCTTGAGCAGTTGTGCTGATACCGGCACAACTCAATCACAGAGCGGTCTCTCAAAGCTTAAAGGGAATGTGTCATCAAAAATGACTTATTCTTTAACGCGCGTTTTTATGTTAAACACATTTTTTAAGTATTTTTTTTATTTATTTTTTTTTTCCAGATCACTTTCAATAGTTTTTAATAATTCTTAAAGGGGTTGTCTCACTACAATGATTGGGTTTTAATTAAAGATCTTTAAAATAAAAATCAAAGCCGCTTTGCAATATATGGTTCTATGTACCAAATGTCCTACTGATTTTGAGGTATCCCTGGTAGTAGGAGAGCATCAGCTCCTCAATCCACTAAGCCACAGAACCTGTTGATTTTTATCTACTGGCTGCCAGTGCTGGTGAATCATCAGCTTCTCAATACAGGTCGGAGCACAGAGCCCCTCCCGCACAGTATGAGGCCACTTGTGATGCTTCTGTAGGAAAGGGAGGGCACTACTCCAGGCATGTGTGTCTGTCTAGCTTTGCTGCCTGGATTAACCCTGTGTGTGCCTGCTCCCTCCTGCTCTCTACACAGATTGAGGAGAGCAGAGGTGAGGCTGACCCGTGGTCAGTAGGATGGTGACAGCAGTGAAGTGTGTTGTCTAAATCATGATGTGTCTGTGGAAGGCTTTGACTATTACTAATTGAACCAGATCAGGGGCATTGTTGAACGTTTCTATCTCTCACCTGCTCTGCTGTATTAGTGACCACATCCCGATTTATAGTTAAACACACTTCACAGCTGCCTGTGTCTGTTCTGACAGGGGTTTGTTTGTTGTTGCTTGAGATGTCCATGGAGATTAGTATTGCTAAGGCAGGGGGTATAGGAACGCCTTTACATCCCCCCCTGCTCTGCTATTAGCATAAACAGCTTCACAGACCTCTGGGTCCGCATAGTCCTCTCTTAGATCAGCCTCTCCTGCTGTCTCAGACTCTGTGGAGAGAGCAGCAAGAGGCTCGTGCCACAACAGCAGCCGCCACAGTGCAGCTGATCCAGTGAGTGAGCAGCAGATCTAGGCAGCACACCAGGGTTAAACTCTGGCAGTTCATAACCCCCTCGGCATTCCTCCTGCTGTATAGAATGTTACTGAAGTCAGAAGGAGGAGAGCTGTCTGTGTGCTGAGGGGATGGGAGAAGGGGGGGGGGGGGGAGAAGAGGCAGACAAGAAGCACGCCCCTGGATTCAAAAATCCTATGCGGCCAGACACACTGAGGTAGGCTGAAAGCCTTTAGCGAGACAACTTCTTTCAGTCTGTGCAGTTTTCCTTAGGCCGACTAAGCCTAATACGTCTGACACTTCCTGTTCTGTAGAGTAGAGATTTCTCGTTGTCTGCCCATTTCAGCACAAAGAGGGTCAAACTGAAAGGAGACACCAGTGTGAAGAGGATACACAGGATCCACCAGTACAAGAGAGATAGTCACAGTTTCACCTTTCACCTCCCTGCCACAGTGATTTCTTTCCCAAAAGGTCACTGAGCATAACTAGTGAAAACTTATACTATAGAAGCGTGAATGGGACGTTGTGAGTCCGTCTTAAGGCTCTATGTGCAGGAAGCTGCTGTAAGATATCTCTTGATTTGCTTGTTAAAGCAGTGCAGCAAAATGTCTTCCCCACAGTATATGTATAGACGGCCGATAGAGATAATCTACAATCAGGAAAATAAAACGGTGAGAGGAAAAGATATGGATGTGCAGGGGCTCGATTTAATAAATAAAAATTTTTTTGCGACAGATTCCCTTTAAAAATCAACACGCCTCATCTCCATTTCCCATAAAGGCAAGAAGGCTAACAAAAAATACAGAAGAGCCTCAGTGGATGCACGAAAATAAGGGGATAGGATAACTTTTATCTCCTGGGTATGGCAAATTTAAGGCTGGACTCGCGTGTTCATAAATAATCCATTGCCTACCATATAAGCGACGCTACACTAGCTGCCATCTTGGTGGTTACAAATATTACATAAAAATATAATGATACAGCTGGCATGTAAACTGGGGATTCAACTTCCCAAGATGTTACCCTGTTTCCCTGAAAATAAGACAGTGTCTTATATTAATTTTTGCACCTAAAGTCGAGCTAAGACTATTATTAGGGGATGCCTTAGGGTGCGTTCCCACTGCAGAGGAAAAAAACCCGGTCCGTGTCCCGCCGGTATTTGCCCTGTTTTGGGCCCTCCCAATGGCGCAGGGGGAAGGGGGGGGTGGGGGGGGGGGGGGCCAGAGGCCCCCCTTTTACTCACAGATTCCGTTTGAAAACCGGACGGAAAAATAGTGCTTGTTGGATGTTTTGCGGACGGAAAAACCGTGTTTTCCATAGAAGCCCGTTCTGCTCATTTTCGGCCGATTTTTCAGGCGGGCTGCAAAAAACCCCAAACCGCCTAAAAAAACGGCCGAAAAACCCTGGGGTGGGGGGAAAGGCCCTTTGTCCCCATGAACAATAAATTTACATTTATTGTTTAACAAAAAATCAACCTGTATTTAAAATTTTGTGTGATTTCATCACAAACATCAGCAGAAACAGCCGAACTCTGAAATTTCATAAAAAAAAAGCACTAGGGCTTTTTTTCAGGGAAACAGGGGATTGCTTTGATTATTTGGAATTAACATACTTGGGTAATTTTTTCAACCTCAGATCACTTTCCACAATTAAATAAATACTACAAAAAGAAGAGCATGACTTCTTGTTTGCACAGATGACGGAGGGGTGGGGATTTCAGGGGGTTTTTCTACCCATGGGTTACTCCGTCTAGACAGGGGTGTCAACTGCGGCCCTCCAGCTGTGGGAAACACAACTCCCATGTGCCCACTTTATAAGAATTTTAATCTGATGGGAGTTGTATTTTCCCCCACAGGGGGAGGGCCGCGTTTGACCCCCGGGGTTTTGGTGGGGGGGGTGGTGGAAAATTTTAAAAAAGAGGCCAAAGTAAGTGAAATCTGCGTCTTGGATTAAACAGATCATTGCCTTTAGTGATGGGAAATCCACAGTGGGACCCAGCTGGTAAAAGCCGCTTCTCCAGCCCGGCTCATAAAAGCAAGCTCTCCCGCAGACTGTGCTGATGATCAATATGTCCACTGTAAATCTGCAAAGAGCAGAACTGTGCTTAACAGGGAAAACATCTCCTGGTGTTCTTGTAACCTATTCAAAATATACAATAAAACAGCCTGTCGGCTCCACATCTCCAGGTATTGAAATACTGTGTAACACAGAAACTGAGGCAGCAATTTCCGAAGAATAAAGTAGATTGTGCTGCTGATTTTACAGAGAAATGAACTGAGAAGTACCATCTTCAACTGGAGAAAATTGGGGATTTTCAAGTGACGCTAGCTGTTGACATCAGATAAATGCTGGCAGATCCAGGCACTTGGGTAGGATGAACTGGTTTCTGGGACCCCCACAAATAGGACATGCAGACAGGGTTATTTACAAAGGGTGTTCCACGTTTTTTAAAATGAACTTTTAAAAAAAAAATTTCATAAAAAATGACTTATTTTTTAACCCATTTTTAAGTTTAACACATTTTTTTAAAAAATTTTTTTGGGTTTATTTTTTTTTAATTTTCCTATCACTTTCAATATTTTGCAAATTTAGTATTTTTTACAACCAACAAGGGGCCTGTGGGTTCTCGCCCCTTTCCCCTAATGCCTTGTGATATGCAGAAAGTAAGTAGAGGGGGAAAAAGGGAAAAAAAAAAACCTCTACAAGCCGTTCGTTCGGTTCTTCCTTAAGGAGAGATCTTCCCTTCCTGAATATTTTTTTTAATAATTCTTAAGTCCTGGAGTTTCACATGGCCAGAAGCCAAAAATTTTGTCTGACACTTCCTGTTCTGTAAAAAAAAGTTCTCAGTTGTTCTCATTACCCGCCAAAGGGGGTCAAAACGAAGGAGCGCTGTAAAAGGTAAAAAGGGGATCCCCGGGACAAAGGGGGATAGTCCCAGTTACCCTTTTCACCTCCCTGCACAGTGCTTCTTCCCGGCCCACAGAGCGGGGACTAAAAAAACTCCCTTAGAACGGGGGAGTAGTCTTAAGGCCCCAGGCATAAGCTGCGTAAAGCATCCTCGGACTGCTTTTTAAACGTGCAAACACGGCCTAGGGCCCAACGTGAAAACTGCAAGCTTAAGAAGATTAAAAAATATGAAAGTGATAGAAAAATTAAAAAAAAAAAACAACCCAAAATTCCTAAAAAAAAAAAAAAATTTTTTTAAACAAAAAAATGGGACAAAAACAAGACCCTTTTTTGATGACACATTCCCTTAAAAAGAGGTGGGGGAAAGGGGTGGGGGGGGGGGGTGAAAGGACAAAAAATAGGATACTTGCCCCCCCGTTTTTTCCACACTTCGTGGGCCCCCCAGATCTGCTCCTCATCACTTCCTGTGCCACATGCCATCCAACAACGGCTACCCCCATAGGAGTAATGGATCCCAAGTCTCTGCTGTTGGACACGAGATGGCACAAGAAGTGATGAGGATCAGATCCTGGGGCGCTATAGAACCACAGGAGCAGGGACTCGGGAGGCAAGAATGCATTTTTTTCTATTTTTTCCCCACCCATACCCCATTTAATGGAGTGCTCCGGGACCTAAGAATGCTTGTTTGTCTATCGGGGCATGATTAAAAATAGAAGACTCATACTTACCTGTCAGACGCTCCGGTTAACGCTCCGTTCATCCAACCGGCACTGAAAGGGGGGTTTTATTTCCCTACGGTGCAGCCAATCAAGGCCACAACATCCCCTGCATGTGACCTCTTGGTGTAATTGCTTTCAGCTATTGAAGAAGACCTTCAGTGCTACGGTCTGAGAAAGGACCGGGAGCCGGGGGGGGGACATCAGAGGTAAGAAAGGGGTTTAGTCTATTTTTTAAACATCCCTACAGCAAAAAACAAAATTAGGTCCCGGGAAACGCCTTTAACACACACTTCCCAAATCTCCCTACTCAGGGAGACTACCGAAAAGGGGGGTCCTCCCGGTCTCCCGAAGAGTTTTTAAACTCCGCTTTGGGGGGTTTTCCACCAATTGGTAAACCCCCCGGGGGGACAGTTTTTTACTGCCAAGGGCCCCGGCCAGTAGGTTTGGCAAAGTTTTTGGCGAATTTTTCCCCTGCAAATTAATATCCGGCCCCAAACCGGCAAAAATGCCCAAAAAAAGTCCGCATGTATACACTAATGCGCATATATGGCGAAAAGGGGGCCCGCAGTCACAAGTTTACAATTTTTTTTTTGGGGCAGTTTTTTGTTGAGGCTATATGGGATCTAAAAACCCCCTTATACTCGGAGTACTTTTTTTTTCTGGCTTGGGTTGCTCTGTATATAGTGGTGGTGCCAGGGTAAAACATCATGAGACGCTGCCCTGACATCACTTGGTGCAGAGGGACCACATTGTAGAAGGCTCTGAAGGAAAGCTGATTGATGTGCTGTTACCCAGCCTGGATGCTGGTTCGGGAAAGACGTCCAGTAAAGCTGAATGATACCACATCCCTCATCAGTTTTCCTCCAAAGCTGTTACACAGATGTGACAAGGGGGTGTGGCTTTGCACAAAAGAGGGCGGGTCGTGTAAAACAGGGGGTGTCGCCCACTCAAATCATTCAAGGCGGCAAGCTCCAATTCAAAATCTCACTGAAGGCCACTTCCAAAAGTTTGAAAGTATGCTTTAACATTCATTAAAAAAAAAACAAAAAACTTGGACACCCCTTTAATGAGACAGGCCCTTGTAAGCAAAGAAAGTTTGTTAAGGTGAGAAGAGAGGCACGTTTTTTATTATTAATTATAAAGGACAGCAGTAGCCTGAGAACTACTTTCATTCATTTACTTTTAAATTGCCTTAAAGGGGTTTTGCCACGAAGTAAAATTGACGTGGGAAGTTTGCAAATGAAATAAACATTTTCACCATTCATTATTATTACAAATTCTGCACCGTTTTTGTCTTAGCTGCTCCTTTAGTGATCCATTGTTTACAGCTCATCTCCAGGGGGTACGACCAGGGCTGAGAGCTCCTCAGTCCTGGTCGCACATGCTCAGACATCACCTCTCCTCTCAGGCAGCTACTGAGTGGTCGAACCCCAGGTGCTGTCACTCTACTCCCGTCCTCTGTGCTCCTTAGTAATTAGTCAAACAGTGCACATAAATAAAAAAGAAACCTCAATCAGGTCTGTGCATTGATAAGGAGATAAAATCCACAGGTTTGGTTCCTGCAGAGATTTGAACCTAGGACCCTTGTGCTGTGAGGCAAAAGCTTTACATCTCAGCTACTCACAATGCTTTACATAAACAGACTTTTCTTTGACTAGAGAGAGGAAAGGCCTGGTGATGTCATCCTGCTGGGTCACATGATATGCAATTCAAACAAATCACACACACCCCCTTCTGAGCACAGAGGGCTGACGAGCTGGATGCAGGAGGTATGAAATGAGATAGTGGCAAAACCCCTTTAGGCTATGTTCACACGGCTTAATTGCGGGACGTATTTCGCCCGCAATTACGCTGTGTGAAAGGGGGCGGGCGGTGGGGGGGTTGGGGGGCAGCTCGCCGGCCCCATAGACATTCATTATCCACGGCACGTATACGCTGTGAATAATTGACGTCACTTCTCTCCCCGCTCGCCGTATTGTGCGAGCGCGGAGAGGAGACGTAATCCATAGATCTCTATGACAACTGTGGATTACCGTAACGACTGGGACGTATCTCGCCCCGTATTTCGCACAGTACGCCGCGAAATACAGGGCGAGATACGTCACAAAATAAGCCGTGTGAACATAGCCTTAAACTCTGTATTTGTACACAGACACCACACACATTATATTTACAACATAACAATGAAGGAAGAATCCAATTTGAAATTGCGCTTCTAATAAGTACAACGAGGAGACTGCTGAGAAGTGATTCCTACAGAACAGGAAGTGTCAAACTATTATTATCCAAAATGTAGAAATTGACATGAAAAATAAAAAAACGACAAAAAACATAACATATCTAAATAAAAAAAAAAAAAAAATATGTACACACAAAAATATCATTTAAACAATAGATCCTTTTCTGAGGACACCTCCTTTTAAACACAGCTGGGTATCCGATACTTCCACTACATATGTTGGGCACAACAATCTCTGCAAACTTTTTCCATATGACCCTACACAGCTCATTTCTACATGCAGGGTGAGTAAGGGCATGTTCACACGACGGATTTGGCCGCAGTTATGGCCGCGGGTTCCGACGCGGTTTCCGCGGCCAAATCGCGCCTAGTTTATTAACATGGTTTCCTATGGGAAACCGCGTTAATATTCACACGCCGCGGCCTTGCCGCGCGTGTTTGAGAACTCTCCAGTCAATTCTTGACGGGGAGTCCTCAGCGCGGCGGCCGCGCAGTGTTGCCGCGCGTATCGCCGCGGCTGGTGCGTGGCTGGCGGTGCGATTTGCTCCCTGCCTACTAATTTGCATGGGGGCTAATCCTCGCCCCAAACCACGCCCCACTTGCGCCGCGGCCACACCCAGCGCCCGCACTGCAAACCCGCGGCCAAATCAGTCGTGTGAACATGCCCTTATTACTGTCAGCAGGAGATGGCAGAGTCTTGGACAATGGTTTAAAGGGGTTGTCTCACTACGTAGAATCATCTTACCTCAGTCCTGTTTTCTTGGTTTCACTTTGAATTCAGGGGCGTGTTTACTGGCTTCCACTGGGCTGCAGTAGAAGTCAGGTCTGTAGCTATAGCAACCAGTGCTGGCAGCCTATCAGGAGAGATCAAACAGGTCTGTAGCTATAGCAACCAGTGCTGGCAGCCTATCAGGATAGATGAAACAGGTCTGTAGCTATAGCGACCTGAGGAGCTGATGCAGCCCATACAAGAGGGGATATCTAGGAATAGGTAGGAGACTGCTGATGGACACACATTGCAAAGTGACTTGTTTTTGCAAGATCTTTAACATAAAAAGCAGCAATCCTTGTAGTGAGACAACCCCTTTAACTCCACGTCCTAAACGTGGCCAACAAAGCCCTTTGGCTGTGTGCGGAGAGACACGAGTGAGGCGACTGGCGCAGGATCTTCTATCCACTACCAGTCTCTCTCCTACAGACTCATTATCCTCAGTCGGAGACAGTGCGCCGTCAC
The DNA here is from genome assembly GCA_025379985.1 of Phyllomedusa bahiana. Classification (NCBI taxonomy): domain Eukaryota; kingdom Metazoa; phylum Chordata; class Amphibia; order Anura; family Hylidae; genus Phyllomedusa; species Phyllomedusa bahiana. The sequence goes on from JAODAL010006060.1 coordinate 66,725, forward strand.
CATGGAGACAAGCGCTCGGCAACAGGCATGGTGACCAAGGACCACGAGCACGTGTTTTCTTGGAGCAGAACCGAGATGCACGACACCAGAATTATTACTGCATGTAATACCTACAGACCACATCGGTCTCTACCACGAGAAGTATACTTCTATTAATACAGATGAAGCAAGTCCTTATATAGAACTGCCACAGAGAGCTGCTGGGAGCTGGAAATCACTTTCCAGGAGCTCATGCAGTTAATACACAACGGGTCTGATTTATCAATGCAGTACAGTACGCGCCGCAATTACGCCGGGTGATTTGGGAGTCGCGCGTACTCCTGCGGCGCGGGGGCGGGGTCAGTTGGTTACTAGAAAGTGATTTCCAGCTCCCAGCAGCTCTCTGTGGCAGTTCTATGTAAGGACTTGCGTCATCTGTATTTGTACAAGTATATTTCTCGTGGTAGTGACCCATTGACATGCATTACTCGTGGCGCGTATTCGCCGCAAGTAACTGACATGTCACTTATCTCCCCGCGCGTACAATTCGATCATATTGTAAGAGCGGGGAGAGGAGGCGTAATCCATAGTTCTCTGTAATTTCGGCACGCAACTCGCTAGTATTAGAGCGCAAATACGTCGCGAAATGCGTGCCGAAATTAGCCCGTAAGAACATAGCCTAAGGGTATGTTCACACGGCGTATTGGGGCGCGTACTGTACGCACCACAATACATCGGGTGTTTTAGAAGCATGCGCTGCCGGCTCCCAATGACTTTCACCTTAAGGGCACAGGATCTTTTCTCCCCAGTCCCTTCAAAGCTCGGTCATGTTCCCTGCCATCAGATAAGAAGTGCAAACAACGCAAGCACGGCCAGATCAGCTCCTGGTCGTGTCTAATGTAAACTGTCAGGAAACTAAGGGAATTTAAGTAAGGCTGTAGGTCTCACAAGCTTCACTTTTTTTATGACATATATTTAGAAAAGTGATTAAATACCCATTTTGGAGGATCCCCCGTCAACATTAAATCGTGGCAAAACCCCTTTAAAGGGTTTGCTCAGGGTTAGAAAAACATGTCTGCTTTCTTCCAAAAACAGTAAGACACCTGTCCGCAGGCTGCAAGTGCTATAGCAGCTAAAGCCCATTAACTTCAATAGAGTGGAGATGCAATACCAGACACAACCAGCCATGTTGTTATAATCCTGTATCACCTTTTTAACGACATCAGATGCCAGAGGAGTGTAGAGTCAACACCACCAAAGAAGGAGACGGCCAACGTGTCAGTGGAGAGTCCCATATTTTACACCTCAGGCATCAGATGTAGAACTCCAGTTCATTTTAAACTCTGCAGATGATATGTCCCAAAGTTAAAAGGGTTCTTCGAGTATAAAAAAAAAAATCTTTTTTTCCCAAGAAGTGGTCTATTTTGCTTTCAAAAAATGGAAACACATCTGTCCATGGCTTTGTTTGTGTGAAGCAACTCATCCTCTCTGAAGGAAATGGTGTGGACACAACAATGACAACCCCTTCACTACACCAGGCTATGAAGAATTTCAGATCCACAGGTTGCCCAGCAGAACCTCCAGTATGTACTGACTGTCCCCTGGAGTTAGTTAAAAGACTACAGACTATCATAAATGGCAGTCTGTCTGCTAAAGGGTTACATGGTTTGTTAGGCCGGAAAAAGACAGACGTCCATCCAATTCATCCTATTTTGCTAAAGTGTTGATCCAGAGGAAGGCAAAAACCCCCATGAGGTAGAAGCCAGTTGTCCTCATTTTAAGAAAAAAAATCCTTCCCGACTCCAATCTGGCAATCAGAATAAATCCCTGGATCAACGACTCCTCCAGAATCCCGGTCACTATAACTTGTATTATTACATCTAGAAATGTATCCAGACCTTTCTCCAGAATCCCAGTCACTATAACTTGTTATATTATTACATCTAGAAATGTATCCAGACCCTTCTCCAGAATCCAGGTCACTATAACTTGTTCTATTATTACATCTAGAAATGTATCCAGACCCTTCTCCAGAATCCCGGTCACTATAACTTATTATATTATTACATCTAGAAATGTATCCAGACCCTTCTCCAGAATCCCGGTCACTAGAACTTGTTATATTATTACATCTAGAAATGTATCCAGACCCTTCTCCAGTAACCGGTCACTATAACTGGTTTATTTATTACACCTAGAAATGTATCCAGACCCTTCTCCAGTAACCCGGTCACTATAACTTTGGTTATATTTTACATCTAGAAATGTATCCAGACCCTTCTCCAGAATCCTGGTCACTATAACCCGGTTATATTATTACATCTAGAAATTTATCCAGCCCCTTCTCCAGAATCCCGGTCACTATAACTTATGTTATTAAGCTCAGAGAAATGTATCCAGACCCTTCTCCAGAATCCTGGTCATTATAACTTATTACGTTATTACATCTAGAAATGTATCCAGACCCTTCTCCAGAATCCTGCTCACTATAATTGTTATATTATTACATCTAGAAATGTATCCAGACCCTTCTCCAGAATCCTGGTCTCTATAACTTTTTATATTATTACATCTAGAAATGTATCCAGACCCTTCTCCAGAATCCCGAAGACTATAACTTCTTATATTATTACATCTAGAAATGTATCCAGACCCTTCTCCTGAATCCGGTCACTTATAACTTGTTCTATTATTACATCTAGAAATGTATCCAGACCCTTCTCCAGAACCCCGGTCACTATAATTGTTTATTATTACATCTAGAAATGTTCCAGACCCTTCTCCCAGAATCCTGTCACTATAATTTGTTATATTATTACATCTAAAATGTTTCCAACCCCTTCTCCGGAATCCTGGCCCACATAACTTTTAAAATTTATTACATCTAGAAATGTATCCAGAACCCTTCTCCAGAATCCTGGTCACTATAACTTGTTCTATTTTTACATCTAAAAAATGTATCCAGACCCTTTCTCAGAATCCTGGGTCACTATAACTTGTTTATTATTACATCTAGAAATGTTTCCAGACCCTTCTCCGGAAACCTGGTCACTATAACTTGTTATATTATTACATCTAGAAATGTATCCAGACCCTTCTCCAGAATCCTAGACACTATAACTTGTTATATTATTATGCTCTAGAAATGCATCCAGATCCTTTTTGAACTCTGTTAGTGAATTCACCATGACAAGTTCCTCTGGCAGAGATTTCCCACAGTCCTCACTGCTCTTACAGTAAAGAATCCCTTTCTATGTTTATGTAGAAACTTTCTTTCCTCAAGACATAGAGGACGTCCCCTTGTACTAGATACAGTCCTGGGTATAAATCATGGGAGAGATCACTACATTGACCTTTAAAATATATAAGCATATTTATTAAGTCCCCCCGAAGCCGACTTTTCTCAAAACTAAATAACCCTAATTTTGGGCTATCTTTCGGGGTATTGTAGTCCACCCATCCTTTTTATTATTTTTGTCCCGCCTTGTACCTGTTTTTAAGCTCTACAATGTTTTCCCTGTGCACTGGTGCCCAAAAACGTCCACAATATTCCTGTGTGGTCTACCAGTGACTTGTATAATGGGAGAATAATGTTCTCCTCATCTGCATCTATGCTTCTTTTAATACACCCCATAATCCTGTTTGCCTTGGTAGCTGCTGCCTGACACTGGCTGCTAAGTTTACTGTCCACTAGGATCCCCAAATCCTTCTCCATGTCACTTTTTCCCAGCGTTTTCCCGTTTAACATGTAATCATGGAATGGATTTTTCCTCCCCATGTGCAGAACCTTGCATTTACTGGTGTTAAACCTCATCTGCCAAAAGGCAGTCGGCTAGAATTTGATCTTTTACATATGATCTCAATTTGGTGCATTCTATTATATCAGGGAACAACTGTGTGCGCAATCCCCTACCATAGCGCTCAAAATGGCTTTAAGGTGGAGCACTGATTAATGTGACAAGGATGCAGCAATGCAGGTAACATTAGTGACAAGTATTAAAGTGTTTTATAGTGAAGTGTCACAAGAGGTGGCACAGCATCTTGCACGTCCCCGCTCACCGTTTTGTCTCTGAGCCTCTCTCCATGGACAAGATAGTCTGCACTACTGCTCTCCTCAGGGTGGGAAGTTTTGTACACGGTGACACAGCTGAGTCCCCCTCCTGCAAGCGGCAACCACCCGCCACTTGAGTCATCTCGTGTCATCACCACAGCTCGCACGCGTGCATAACTGTCACTGCAAGAGACAAACACAAAATCAAGGATTAGCGCTAGAGGCCGGCATGAGAAAGCAACCTGGAATGGAAACCGATGGATAAATATTATGCACATGGCCATGTGCTCCCCGGGAACACTGATCCTCTATGCTCAGGTTATACTAGACCAATTCAAAACTTCACCTTGGAATTGTTATTCTAAATACATTATGCAACAGCTTCAATAGTAACCCCATAATATATCATTAATGTAATCACTCAAGTCAGGCTACTTTCACACTGTGTTAAAGGGGTTTTGCCACGATCTCATTTCATCCCTCCTGCATCCGGCTCTTCAGCTCTGTGTGCTCAGAAGGAGGCGTGTGTGATTTGTTTGAATTGCAGATCATGTGACCCAGCAGGATGACATCACCAGGCCTTTCCTCTCTGTACTCAAAGAAAGGTCTGTTTATGAATAGAGTTGTGAGTAGCTACATTGTAGCTCAAAGGTCAAACTTTTGCCTCCAGGCACAAGGGTCCTCGGTTCAAATCCCTGCAGGAACCAAACCTGTGGGGTTTTTTTTCTCTTTAATCAATGCACAGACCTCACTGAGGTTTCTTTTTTTACTTCTTTGCACTTTATGACTAATTACTAAGGAGGACAGAGGATGGGAGTAGAATGACAGCATGAGGGGTTGAACACTCAGTAGCTGCCTGAGAGGAGAGGTGATGTCTGAGCATGTGCGACCAGGACTTGAGGAGCTCTCACCCTGGGTCGTATCCCCTGGAGATGAGCTGTAAACAATGGATCCACTAAAAGGGGCAGCTAAGACCCAAAAAAGGGGCAGAAATTTTAATAATGATGAATGGGGAAAATGTTTGTTATTTAATTTACAAACTTCCCACGTCAATTTTACTTCGTGGCAAAACGCTGCCACAGGGGAAAAGATTCCTCTCTCAGGGCAAACAGATTTCAGCAAAATGTTTCACCTGCTCTCAAAGAAGTAGAAGATCAACCATTCATCAAAACTGACTGTGGCTGAGGCAATTCATTTATACCCCGACATTGTTAGAGATGTTGCCCCTGTGGTCACCGTTTTGCCCCCAACCCAAGTTAGTGTAAAAGAGGCCGTTCTCTAGCTGGGAAATAATGAGATCAGATGTGAGGTCATGTATGCAGGATCTGATGGAGGCAATACTATTTCTCAGAACAAATTCAGAGACTTCAGAAATGTTCCTGCAGATTTACGCACAATTTTTTTTGTGTTCTAAAGTCATATCCAATAAATATATTTTATACTGACAAGCAAAATGGTAACAATGTTTTGAACTTGTGACTTTCAGGCTCCATATCTCACCATCCACTACAGCTTTGTACATGAGACTACTGTAATTTTATATAAAGTCATCTTACCTATCTTATACATAAATTTGACTTGCAAGTATTTAGCATCTGCTTAGTGCTGCAGATTCTTTCCTGTAACTGCATTGTTACTGTTTTGCTCCTAAAAATCAAAATGTTAATTTGTATTATTTTGTTAGTATTTGGGAAATCCACCTTTGGCTTTCAATACTGCCTGAATCCTTCTGGGCTCTGGATCAGATTCAAGCACATCTTGACCAAAATCTGATCCCAGGTCTCTTCTACACATTCCCAGTGTTGGTGCAGACTGGACTTGGATACAAAATACAGCTTTTTTTTCAACTCTACCCTCAAGTGTTCAACAAATCAAAACATTGTTACCCTTTTGCTTGTCAGTGTCTGTTCTACCTAAATAGCTTGATTATTGTATCATAAGGTGATAAACAGCCGGATGTTACCATTTTACTACAGTAAAGCTATGACTTAAACATGTGCCGTGTATGAGGGCGTCAGGAGTCGGAGGTTTGGAAATTTGAAGAGTCGGAGCTTTGGCTTGCCGACTCCACAGCCCTGATGTAGATGTTGAGACAACTAGACATAGGACCTACAGGTCAAAGCTGTGAAAGAGTCCATGATATGCAGTCTTTCTAGCTATGCCTTATTTTACTACACCCTGCTGGGACTCACGGCTGGAAATTTATGCAGGGATGACCAGTGGGTTCTTTGCTTCTGTGTTGCTCCGGGGTCCCTTCTGCAAATACATTTATCATAAGGAATCCATTCGTCAGTGGAAAAGTAAGGCAGAACACTTTACTTTCATAGAGCGGATAGTGATAGCTATATAGCTTACGTTTGCATTTGGCTTCCACAGCCGAGGTCTATACCCAGAAGTTCTCACAGATCTAAAAGTTGAAATATGTATCATAATCCTCTTTGAAGCCACTAAAGGCAAAGTAATCTCCCTTGACAAACGGGAAAAGCCTTGTCACAATGAGACCATTTTGTAACATTCCACCAAGATGACGTCCCAGACAAATAAAAAGATCTCATTAAAGAGAATGTGTCATCAAAAATGACTTATTGTTTAAAGGGGTTGTATCATTACATGAAATGGTCTTCAGAATAAGGGGAAAGTGAAAACAAGCAACTCTGCAATTGGATGTCATTAGCAAAGCTGTCTTGTTTTCACAGTATTCCTTATCTTCTTTTTCTGTAAACAAACTTCTCCAGTGCCGTCGTATCCCTCCTCCTTGCATTTCATTAGCTGAGGGCTCTAATAATTTACATTCAGTTCGGCCCCTGCCGGCCGTATTCACGGAGCTTGCATTCCTGCCTCTCACTCAGAATTAGGGGCTGTAAACAATTTCACTCTATACAGCTAGCTGCCTCCTCATTGACACTGCAGCTGTCTCTATAATCAGAAAACAGCAGAATTGTGCCACCGTGCCTAAATGCTCCTGCATGTAAGGGGCCGACAACAATTTCACTCTATACAGCTAGCTGCCTCCTCATTGACACTGCAGCTGTCTCTATAATCAGAAAACAGCAGAATTGTGCCACGGTGCCTTAATGCTCCTGCGTGTAAGGGGCCGACAAAAATTTCACACTATACAGCTAGCTGCTCCTCATTGACACTGCAGCTACTGCTGCAATCAGAAAACAGCAGAATTGTGCCACCGTGCCTTAATGCTCCTGCGTGTAAGGGGCCGACAAAAATTTCACTCTATACAGCTAGCTGCCTCCTCATTGACACTGCAGCTGTCTCTATAATCAGAAAACAGCAGAATTGTGCCTCGGTGCCTTAATGCTCCTGCGTGTAAGGGGCCAACAAAAATTTCACACTATACAGCTAGCTGCTCCTCATTGACACTGCATCTACTGCTACAATCAGAAAACAGCAGAATTGTGCGTCGGTGCCTTATGTAAACATGAAAGGAGATGGATCTGTGCTCTGGATGGATTCAACTGTAGCAAACCTTCAGCTGTAAGAGATCAATGCTGAGTTCATAGAAGACTGTCTAGACTGAATGCAGGCCTGTGGTATGTAAACAGCTCTTACAAAATAAGACTGCATAAGGAGAGGACAGTGACATGTGGAGGGGGGGGGCACACTGGAGCCAGCATGAACAGTGAAGGGGGGGATGATGTCATCCCTCTTCAGTTAAACACCCCGAGGGGAAGAAACGCCCTTGGATTTCAGGAAGTGAGAGCATCAAGCTTCAATAGAACAGCCCTAATGAAGAAGCGATACATCCCCTTTTACTCAGATTTTTATGTTCAACACATTTTTTAAGAATTTTTGGTTATATTAAAGAGGGGATATCTAGGAATAGGTAGGACACTGCTAATGGACACATATTGTAAAGTGACTTGTTTTTGCAAGATCTTTAACATAAAAAGAAGCAATCCTTGCAGTGAGACGACCCCTTTAAATCCGAGTCATCAATCAGTCATCAGTATCAATGATCGTTACGTGAATATCTACATCAGTGGTCTCAAACTGCGGCCCTCCAGCTGTTGGGAAACTACAACTCCCATCATGCATTTGTATAATCTATATCAGTGGGCATGATGGGAGTTGTAGTTTCCCAACAGCTGGAGGGCCGCAGTTTGAGACCACTGATCTACATCTAGATTTTCAGAAGTGACTAGATACATTAAGTATGTGAACCTCGTGGACATACATGGAGAGTATATAGCGTGGCAGCTGCCTGTTGGCACACGGCAGCAGGGATGTCTCATATCCATGTTTATGCCATGGCTTTATATCAACGTTTGAAAGGTGCCAGTGTTTGACAGTCTATTTCCTTCAATTATGCTGTGTGCACTTTTTTTTTTTGCAGGATGGCTGAATGGCAAGCTCTGTGCATCCTCGTCTCATTCATTCACAGCCTGGAGCTAGGAAATGGTTACATAACTGTGTCAGATGCACGCTTAAAGGGCCACCGATACCTCTGTATAACATGTCCTTAGCTGAGCAAGAGCAGAGACTAGTGCAACTGGATAGGAACATTACAGTTCACTAGAGGTTACCAGCTCTAGACTGACCACTTTCAAAATGAAAGAATTAAAGGGGTTGTCTCACTATATAGATTCATCTCACCTCAGTCCTGTTTTCTTGGTATCATTTTGAATTCAGGGCCGTGTTTACTGGCTTCCACTAGGCTGCAGTAGAAGCCAGGTCTGTAGCTATAGCAAGCAGTGCTGGCAGCCTATCAGGAGAGATCAAACAGGTCTGTAGCTATAGCAACCAGTGCTGGCAGCCTATCAGGAGAGATCAAACAGGTCTGTAGCTATAGCAACCAGTGCTGGCAGCCTATCAGGAGAGATCAAACAGGTCTGTAGCTATAGCAATCAGTGCTGGCAGCCGATCAGGAGAGATCAAATAGGTCTGTAGCTATAGCAACCAGTGCAGGCGGCCTATCAGGAGAGATCAAACAGGTCTGTAGCTATAGCAACCAGTGCTGGCAGCCTATCAGGAGAGATCAAACAGGTCTGTAGCTATAGCAACCAGTGCAGGCAGCCTATCAGGAGAGATCAAACAGGTCTGTAGCTATAGAAACCAGTGCTGGCAGCCTATCAGGAGAGATCAAACAGGTCTGTAGCTATAGCAACCAGTGCAGGCAGCCTATCAGGAGACATCAAATAGGTCTGTAGCTATAGCGACCTGAAGAGCTGATGCAGTCCATACAAGAGGGGATATCTAGGAATAGGTAGGACACTGTTAATGGACATATATTGGAAGGTGACTTGTTTTTGCAAGATCTTTAACATAAAAAGTAGCAATCCTTGCAGTGAGACAACCCCTTTAAGGAGGCATTACGTTTATTGATCCTTGAAAAGTCTATCCGACAATGTGCACAATGATGGGACCAGAGCTTCTTTAAAGAGAACCTGTCACATAGGTGATGCCCCCCCGCGCTGAGTACAAGACAGTGTCAGACCTGCTGCTTCCAGCGCTGTGCTCCTTAGGGTATGTTCACACGGGGTAATTTCGGCGCGCATTTCGCATCGTATTTGCGCTCTAATACGGGCGAGATGCGCGCCAAAATTACGGTAATGCACAATTCTCATAGAGAACTATGGATTACGCCTCCTCTCCCCGCTCGCACAATACGACCGTATTGTACGTGCGGGGAGATAAGTGACTTCGCGCCGCAGGAGTACGCACTGATCAGCACGAGCTCCCGAAAGACACGATGTACTGCGCCACAATACATCGTGTGAACATAGCCTTATTCTGTAAGATGCAGCAGTTTCAGAACATTTAAAGGGGTTGTTTCACTACAGGGATCGCTGCTTTTTATGTTAAAGATCTTGTAAAAACAAGTCCCTTTGCAATATGTGTCCATTAACAGTGTCCTACCTATTCCTAGGAAGACTTAAGAATCATTAAAAAAATATTGAAAGTGATATGAAAAATGTAAAAAAAAACAACCAAAAATTCCTAAAAAATGTGTTTAACATAAAAATGGGACTTAAAGGGGTTGTCTCGCTACAAAGAATAGCTTTCAAATTGTAGGGAACACAAAATAAAGACATTTTCCAAATATATTGCTTTGTTCCTCTGTTTTCCCTAAGGAGATACAAGTGAATTTATGACCTCCCTGGCTATTTCAGTTCCCTCAGTAACCGACCTGTAAACAATTCTCCCCCTGCTGTTTGTTCTATGAGATAACAGTGAGTGAGGTCATCACACAGGTCTTGGCAGTGTCCTGTGCTGCTCAGCAGTAAAAAGCTTGATTTATGTAAAATAAACAGAACTGTAATTAGGGCTTTTGTTTTGGGGATCAGATAAGAAGTCCTGTTAGAAGTTAGAGAAGCTAATCTGATCTAATTAGCATCTGAAAGCACAGCAGGGCATGGAGCTGTACAAGCATGGAGTTTATGCAAATGAGTCAGTCTGAACCAGGAAGTGGAAGAATATTTCATTCATGCATTCTCTAAAACTCTGAAGGGAGACAACTCCTTTAAATAAGGACTCATTTTTTGATGACACATTCCCTTTAAACAACTGGGGGGCCAGTGGTACCCACCCATCTAATATTGATGGGCATTAATACCGTCCGCTTGGAAAACTCCCTATAAGTGCAGTGCTCGCTTAGGACGATCATTCCCCCTCCCATTCTTTTCTTCATAAAGAACAGGAACAGATTCTAGAAGAGGAAACGGGGAAATATTTGTAAAGGAGAAGATCCGGTCACATTTCTGGTGACAAAACAATTAAAGGGACAACAAACCTAGGACACGTGGGCCTCGTGCACAGCCACATTAAATCTCTAGAGCAGGGGTGTCAAACTGCAGCCCACCAGCTGTTGGGAAACTACAACTCCCATCATTCCCACTGTTCTAGATTATATAAATGCATGATGGGAGTTGTAGTTTCCCAACAGCTGGAGGGCCATAGTTTGACACCCGTGCTCTAGACAATAAATTTGTACACAGCCAATTTAAGATCTGCAACACACAACAGTCACTAATGCTGGCGTTGCAAATGGTTTCATTGACCTCTATGCTGAAAAAGTGTCCTGTGATTTGCATTCTGCTACCAATAATCCAGTCTTGTTGTTCACGACCAAGACTTGTGACACCAACATAGGGGCAAGGTTACATAGCAACTTTAGTGGTGCAACACCAAAATGTTAACGTCAGATCGTCACACCACTTGTGCTGGTTGTGAATGTAGTTGTGTTACCACATGCTTTTCAACTTTTAAAGCACAGATTTAAAAAAAAAATTAAATAAAAGGTGATATTCAATGGAAACTTATTTGCAGAGTTCGCATTAAAGGGGTTGTCTCACTACATTGATTCATCTTACCTCAGTCCTGTTTTCTTGGTTTCACTTTGAATTCAGGGGGCGTGGTTACTGGCTTCTACTAGGCTGCAGTAGAAGCCAGGTCTGTAGCTCTAGCACCCCGTGCTGGCAGTCTATCAGGAGAGATAGAACAGGTCTGTAGCTATAGCAACCAGTGCTGGCAGCCTATCAGGATATATCCAACAGGTCTGCAGCTATAGCAACCAGTGCTGGCAGCCTATCTGGAGAGATCAAACAGTTCTGTAGCTATAGCGACCAGCACTGGAAGCCTATCAGGAGAGATCAAACAGGTGTATAGCTATAGCAACCAGTTCTGGCAGCCTATCAGGATAGATCAAACAGGTCTGTAGCTATGGCAACCTGAGTAGCTGATGCAGCCCATAAAAGAGGGGATATCTCAGAATAGGTAGGACACTGTTAATGGACACATATTGCAAAGTGACTTGTTTTTGCAAGATCTTTAAATAAATCAATCCTTGTAGTGAGACAACTCCTTTAATGCCTAATGGGTGTTGCAAATGTTAAATCACATGCAACTTGCGACTTTTAAGTTACAATGACAAGTCCCAGATAAAGCACACAAATTTGTCGCCATGTAGTTCTAAACTTAGTCTATAGTACCATACCTTCATGTGCCTTCAATTTCATGCAAAATCCAACAGAAAAAAGATGACTATGTTCCATGAGATGCTATAGGTCAGAAAACCTGTGTAATATGGTGCCTTATGGAACCATAGTGACTCCAGGTACACAGCCCTGCTGGATTAATGGGCCCTTATACATACTCAAAATAAGTACTTAAAGGGAATGTATCATCAAAAATGACTTATTGTTTAACTCACATTTTTATGTTCAACACATTTTTAAATAATTTTGGTTTTTTTTTTTTAATTTTCCATATCACTTTCAATATTTTTTTAATAATTCTTAAGTCCTGCAGTTTTCACTTTGGCCACTAAGCCTAATAATACTCTAACACTTTCTGTTCTCAGTTGTCTGCTCATCATCAGCACAAAGAGGGTCAAACTGAAAGGAGACAGCAGTGTGAATAGATAACACAGGATCCACCAGTCACAAGAGGAGACGGTCACAGTTCACCCTCTCACCTCCCTGCACAGTGACTTCTTCCCAGGTCACAGAGCATGACTAGAAAACTCTCCTATAGAAGTGAATGGGACTGAGTCAGTCTTAAGTCTCCTATGTGCATGTAGCTACTGTAAAGCATCTCTCTGACTGCTGTTAAAGCAGTGCAAACAAGGCCTAGTGGCTAAAGTGAAAACTGCAAGACTTAGGAATTATTCAAAAATATTGAGTGATATGAAAAATGTAAAAAAAATTAAAATTCCTAAAAAAAATGTGTTTAACATAAAAATGGGATTTAAAGACTCATTTTTTGATGACACGTTCCCTTTAAACATGTCACATATACCCACGTAGACACTTTACAGTCACCTTGTGAGCTCCATGGGTTATCCAATGCACAAAGAACTGCAGGACCTTTGTACAACTAACACTAGTACTGTCTGGCAGAGAGTCCCGAATGACAACATGAATCTTAATTCAGGTCACTAACCATAACCTCAGGAAGCAGAAGACAAAGTACAATCAACTGGTGCTAATCGCTGTGATACAAGCAAATTTCTTTCTATGCCAAATGGAAATAGATTATTCTAAGGTTTTCATATATGGTGCTTTATTGCAGCCGGATCTCACTAGGAAGATCATAGTAATATAATGTTGTACCGTGTTAGCCATAGAAAGTAGTAGAAGAGTGAGGAAATCAGGCGATACCTTTTAGAGGTAACTGAGTATATTTGATGGTGAGCTCTTGAGAGTACTATCTCCCTTCTTCAGACATGGCGTTATACATCATGTCTGAAGAAGAGAGCTAGTCCTCTCGAAAGCTCACCATCAAATATACTCAGTCCTCTAAAAGGTATCTACTGATTTCTTCTCTCTCTTAGGAAGATCATATTCACGCTACATATGGGGACCAACTTCATGCTGCTTCTGGAAAATATCCACACAGTCATTCCTTTGGAGTAATGGAGATACTGTGCTGGTGGTGCAAACAGAAGATGAGAGGTCTCAACATCTATGACCGAATTCACAGACTATACCAAAGGCTTTTTAACCAGAACAGTTACTTGTACCCATCCATGGGCAACAAAAACTGAAGACCTGATCTTCCATCCTGTTTTAAAGTCGTTTTTTTTTTTTGTTGTTGTTTTTTTTACACATAAGGATATACACTATATCAATAACGCAGATATACTGTTAGAGGATGAACACAAAAAAAAAAGGACACAAACTTACGTTGACGTTAAAGGGGTTTTGCCATGAAGTAAAATTGAAGTGGGAAGCTTGCAAATGAAATAAACATTTTCACCATTCATCATTCTTATTAAAAATTCTGCATCATTTTTTATTTAGCTGCTCCTTTAATGATCCATTGTTTACATCTCGTCTCCAGGGGATACGACCAGGGCTTTGAGCTCCTCAGTTCTGGTCGCACATGCTCAGACATCACCTCTCTTCTCAGGCAGCTACTGAGTGTTCAAACCCCAGGTGCTGTCACTCTACTCCCGTCCTCTGTACTCCTTAGTAATTAGTCAAACAGTGCAAATAAATAAAAGAAACCTCAGTCAGGTTTGTGCATTGATAAAGAGAAAAAAAACAGGTTTGATTCCTGCAGGGATTTGAACCTAGGACCCTTGTGCCTGGAGGCAAAAACTTGACCTCTCAGCTCCTCACAATGCTTTAAATAAACAGACCTTTCTTTGACTACAGAGAGGAAAGGCCTGGTGATGTCATCCTGCTGGGTCACATGATATGCAATTCAAACAAATCACACACACCTCCTTCTGAGCACACAGAGCTGAAGAGCTGGATGCAGGTGGTATAAAATGGGATCGTGGCAAAACCCCTTTAAGTAGGAAAAATAGACACATACCATCCATATACACACGCCATCATCAGAGAAGAAAACCTAATAGCTTTATATGTGCAAAACGCAAAAATACCAAAACATTCTGTAATATCTACTACGTAAAAGCTGCCATCCTAAACAGGACTTTCAGAATAGATACAAATAAAAAAAAAAAATCATAAAGATAGGAATGGAAAAACCTGGTTGCCAGTGCGACACTGAATTCAGCCAGATTGTGCTTCCCAGATTTGGGTGCTTCAACCCACTGCCAATCAGGGCTGTGGAATCAGAGTCCAAGTCCATTTTGGTGGAGTCGGAGTCATTATAAAAAGGACCGACTTCCAAAATATATAATAAGTTGGGCAAGAGCAAGAGGAGTTGGGTCTGGCCAGTGCTACTGCTCCCATATCTTCAGTCTCATCACATGAGGAGTGTAATTGTTGACATGGAGCAGGAAAGCGCTGCCCCAGGGGAAAAGATTCCGCTCCCATAGCAAACAGATTGACCAGATTTCCGCAAAATTTTGTACTTGCTCTCAAAGAATTAGAAGAGTTCAATGATTCATCAAAACTGACTGTGCCTGAGCCAATTCCCTTATACCCTGAAATTGTTAGAGATGTTGCCCCTGTGGTCACCGCTTTGCCATCAACCCAAGTTAGTGTAGAGAGGCCGTTCTCTCACCTGGAAATAATGAGATCAGATGTGAGGTCACCTATGCAGGATCTGATGGATTCAATACTATTACTCAGAACAAATTCATAGACTCACTCAACAAATGTTTTTTAGTAAGTTTTTGTTGCAAACTTTTTTTTTCCCCACTTGATGCAACATTTTGCAGATTTATAATTTACTAAAGTTTTTTTGTGATCTAAAGCTGTATCCAATAAATCTATTTTCCGCTGACAAGCAAAAGGGTAACAATGTTTTGAACTTTTGACTTTCAGACTCCATATCTCACCATCCACTACAGCTTTGAACGCGAGACTACCATTATTTTATAGATGATAATCTTGGCTATCTCGTAGCTAAATTTGACTTGCAACTATTCAGCATCTGCTTAGTTCTGCAGGTTCTTGTCATGTAACTGCATTGTTACTGTTTTGCTCCCGGTGGTGGAACAATCTTTTTCTTCTTGTTACTACAAACTACAACCTGTTCTCACATTCCCTAATAGGTCAGTGTGTTATAAGGTTAATTTCCAGGCGAAAGGTCACTGGTTTATATCGAGGAGCAGCCATGAAGAAGGTTTCCCAAGATAAGAGAAACAGCATCATCCAGCTCATCAATAGCGTCTCTCAGCCAAGAAAATGCCAAACTGCATCAGGTGAGGCCCTGACAGCGGGAAGAATATGAAAGGAAGTTTGTCCATCCATTCAAAAGCCAAGAGGTGATGTCCAGGCAAAATATCAGAGTCAACAAGATGGCTCATCACAAGGTCTATCAGCTGTGGCACGACAAACATGGCAGCGTAGGTGGCTCATATGCTTTGTAAGAGTGAGATCACAGACGTCCATGCACGCACCGTGTGACCCACATTACACAGGTCTGGAATGGTGGCCCAAAAAAGATGAAGACGCCTCGACTTCAATATCATCATAAGAAGCGTCGAGTTTGCAAAAATGAATGAAAAGTGGAAGATTCGAAACAGGGCGATTTGGAGCGATGAGATGAAAGTCAATAGACCGGGCTCTGGTGGGGGCAAAAGGATTTGGAAGAATCAAGGGAAAAGGAAGATAACAGATCGAGAAATTGAAGGAACTGTCAAGTTTGGTGGAAGAAGTCTGATGATAAGGGGTTGTTTCACAGCACCATCATTGGGGACGTCTAGAAGAGACCTGGGATCAGATTTCGGTCGAGACATACCTGAATCTGATCCAGAGCCCAGAAGGATTCAGGCAGAGCTGGAAGCCAAAGGTGGATTTACAAAATACTAACAAAATAATACAAATTAATTTTGACTTTTAGGAGCAAAACAGTAACAATGCAGGTAACATGACAAGAATCTGCAGAACTAAGCAGATGCCAAATATCTGCAAGTCAAATTTATGTATGAGATAGCCAAGATGATTGTCTATAAAATGATGGTAGCCTCATGTACAAAGCTGTAGTGGATGGTGAGATATGAAGTCTGAAAGTCACAAGAGAAAACATTGTTACCCTTTTGCTTGTCAGTGTCTGTTCTACCTAAAGAGCTTGATTATTGTATTGTAAGGTGATAAAAATCCTGATGTTGCCATTTTACTACCGTAAAGTTATCACTTAAACTTGCGCCGCGTATGAGGGAGTCAGGAGTCGGGAGTTTGGGAAATTAAGGAGTCAGAGCTTTGGCTTACCGACCCCACAGCCCTGCTGCCAACTATGTTCTCCACGATGAGGCAGTCAAGAGACATCCCCTGCTGGGCATATAATACACACACAGCAACTGTAATATAATGTTAGCAGAAAACAATACACAAAGCTACACACATCGGCTGGCAATTACATGGATTTCCAGTACCAGGTCCATACAACCCAGTTGCAGAGTGGTCCCAGCCCTATACCAGGTCTTTAATGATATCTAACTTTTGGAGCTGGCTTTTGTCTAGGTCAATGCTTGGTTTTCACACAACCCATTGTCTCACTACATTGATTCCTCTCATCTCAGTCCTGTTTTCTTGGTTTCACTTTCAATTCAGGGGCGTATTTACTGGCTTCCACTAGGCTGCAGTAGGAATCAGGTCTGTAGCTATAGCGACCAGTGCTGGCAGCCTATCAGGAGAGATCGAACAGGTCTGTAGTTATAGCAACCAATGCTGGCAGCCTATCAGGAGAGATCAAACAGGTCTGTAGCTATAGCAACCAGTGCTGGCAGCCTATCAGGAGAGATCAAACAGGTCTGTAGCTATAGCAACCAGTGCTGGCAGCCTATCAGGAGAGATCAAACAGGTCTGTAGCTATAGCAACCAGTGCTGGCAGCCTATCAGGAGAGATTGAACAGGTCTGTAGCGATAGCAACCAGTGCTGGCAGGGTATCAGAGAGATAACGTCTTAGCTATAGCAACCAGTGCTGGCAGCCTATCAGGAGAGATTGAATAGGTCTGTAGCTATAGTGACCTGAGGAGCTAATGCAGACCATACAAGAAGGGATATCTAGGAATAGGTAGGATACGGTCAATGGACACATATTGCAAAGTGACTTGTTTTTGCAAGATCTTTAACATAAAAGCAGCGATCATTGTAGTGAGACGACTCCTTTAATAATTTTTTTTAAGAATTGCAAAAATAATAGAAAAAACAACTGATTCATTAATTAGCATAAAAATGGGTAAAAAGTTATCAGTCTTCTTAGAAACACTAGTAAAGTCTAGCAGCAAGGGGTTAACACTGGGTTTCTTCCTTAAGCAAAGTTGCATGTCTCTCTTCTATTACATAAAACAACAGGAAGTTTTTCTTCTCCCATTGACTTTCTTCAGTCTGTTTTCAAACCCCTCAGGCAAATGGTTAACCTATTTCTTCATAACCAGCTCCCGCCTACCACCAGCTTTCTATCAACACCAGGGATTTCTTTCATGGCAAAGAAGCGTAAAAGCTGGGGTGGGGGGGGTGCAAACCGGATGGTGGAGAAAAGAGAGGAGGCGAGAACATTGGAAGAAGAAAGAGGAGGGAGAACACACAGCAACGACGAGGCAGATCCACTGGGAAGCCAGAACACGTCAAAAATATGCTAACTATGAACACTGAGCAATGTGTAACATGCGGGAGACACATCCGGGAAGAACAAACACCAAACTCTCCTCTCCCTAAATATTCCTGTGATAACTTTATGTTACAAACAGCGTCGCCGGAATCCCATCTGCTGCTGAATTCCAGAACTTGTGCTTCATTCTGTACTAGAGAGGAAATAGTGCTAGAATAGCGCCCAAAATAAGCGCATAAAGTGGCGCTAAGACTGGATGAGGACTAGAGATTGCATAGAACAGGCCTGAGGACTGCTAGATGTAGTTTATATATAATAAATCTCTAGTCCCCATCCAGTCTTGGCGCCACTTTACGCCCTTATTTTGCTATTCTAGCACTATTTTCTCTCTACATACGATTACTCCCTATTCTGTTTGCACTGGAGGAAGGGAGAAAGGGCGGCAGCTTTGACTACATGTCCCGGTTCACGCCGCGGTCCCTGCCTGGGACCGTCGCCGTGTCCGTTGCGGTCATGTCTCTGCCGGGACTCCCTGTGCAGGGGTCCCGGTGGCCTGTATTCTCTCCTGTATACTTGCCTGTCCTGTTGCTCCTGCTTCCTGTGGTCCTGTACATTCACTGCACCTACTAGGGCGCACGTGCGCGGCAGCTTCCTGTCCTTTATAGGTTCTCTGTCCTGATCACCTTCCCCTTGACCTGTGACCCCAAGCTATAAGAGGAAGTTCCTGTCCTTACTCCAGTGTCAGTCCATTGTTGTGTTGTGCCTCTTGCTGTGAGTGCTTGTCCATCTGAGCTCCTGCCAGCTTCTCAGGTCTGCTATCCTGGACTTAACCCCTGAGATGCTGGTTCAGTTCCTGCAGTCCATCAGAGCTCCTGACCACTTATGTGTTGTCTTCTGCTGTCCTTGGACTTATACGTTTAAATGCTGTACCCTGCCCTTATACCAGTCCAGTTACCTGCTGTATCCTGCCGTTGCACCTGTTCAGTTTCCTGCTGTATACGTTTTCCGGTTATACCTGTCTACCACCGCTTCTGTGCCTGGAGTTCCTGTCCTGCACCTCGGCTGTTACCGCAGGTAGCCACGTCAGGGGTAGCGACCTGGGGGTTCCCCGCAGCAAAGTCCGTCCTGCTTTGTGGCGGGCTCCGGTGAAGACCGGGGGCCCCTTAGACTCCGCTCCCTGGCGTGGATCTCCATCTACCACCTCGCCTGTGGTGATCACAGTGGATCCACACCTGGTTACCAGCGATCGGCGCCTCTGCGCATGCTGTTACCTCCTGATCGTGACACTACACTACAGGCTCTGGGAGAGTTGTGCCTCTAAGGCTATGTCTACACTGCATCAGAGAAAAAACGGCCCTTAAAGCGGCCGTTCTCTCTCTGATGCAGGACCGCGGCTTTTGTCACGCTTTGTGCAAAAGCCGCGGCCGCTTCTCGTTTTCCCGACGCCCCCCATACAATAGCATTGTATGGGAAGACGTCAAGAAGACGAGAAGCATCGGCGTATTATACAACATGTTGTATAATACGCCGCTGCCGAAAGACGGGCAGAGAAAAGACGAGCTGGGGAGACAGCAACTCGTCTTTTCTATTGCCGCCTATGGCAGCACACTGACGATCGTATCTGCGGCGCTTTTAAAAAACGAAAAGCGCCGGAGATAAGATCGTAATCATGTGCAGTGTGGACATAGCCTTAGGCTCTGTCTACACTGCACAGAAAAACGTCCGTTTTTTCAGCGTTTTTCGTTTTCTAAAAACGCTGGAAAAACGACTGTAATCATCTCCTATAGACTTCTATTGTAAAACCCTCCCGCTGTCTACACTGAGCTTCTTTTTTCTGCTCGTTTTTTTTTCACTGGTCTTTTGCAACATGTTCTAAAAAACACCAGAGCCGGGCAGAAAATGTGCTACAGGAGTCTATGGAAAGCGCCGGACGTCTTTTGGCGCGTTTTTTGGCGCGTTTTCGTGGCGTTTTTTGCCGCGATTTTTCAATGAAAACCCTCCCAGGAGACCCAAGTCCCACCTATAGTGGGTGTAACAAAGGTTAATCCTTATCAAATTTGCATACAAGTGTCTGATGTGTCCTTGTCTGTACCATTTGTAATAAAATGATCACGCTTTAGTCGCTAACGATTTTTGCGCAATTCATATTTTTTTCGCTAAAAATACGTTATTTATAGATTTTGGTGTCAGAATCTGTTTTTTTACAGATTTTGATGCTAAACTCCTTTTCTAAACATATTTTGGTGCTAATAAACTTACCTTGCTACTGATGATGAAAATACTTTTTTTACGGATTTTTTAACCAGAATACGTTTTTTACGGATTTTGGCGCCAGAATCCATTTTTTAAGTTTTTTGGCAGTAAAATAATTTTTTTTTACAGATTTTGGCGCTAATAACGCTGTCTTGCCGCTGACGCCAAAAATACATATTTTTACGGATTTTGGCGCAAGAATCCTTTTTTCTAAGTTGTTGGGCACTAAAATTATTTTTTTACACATTTTGCCGCTAATAACGTTATCTCGCTCCTGACGCCAAAAATACGATTTTTACGCATTTTGGCGCAAAAATAAGTTTTTTTACGTTTTTGGCACTAAAATATTTTTTTTTACAGATTTTAGCGCCAATAACATTATCTCCCTCGACGCAAAAATACGTTTTTTACGATTTTGGGCAAAAATAGTTTTTTTTACGTTTTTTGACACTAAAATAATTTTTTTTTTACCGATTTTGCCGCTAATAACGTTATCTCGCTTCTGACGCCAAGATCCGTTTTTTTACGTTTTTTTGGCACTAAAATAATTTTTTTTTACTGATTTTGCCGCTAATAACGTTATCTTGCTTCTGACGCAAAAATACGTTTTTTACGGATTTTGGCGCAAAATCCTTTTTTACGTTTTTGACACTAAAATAATTTTTTTTTACTGATTTCGCCGCTAAAACCGTAATCCCGCTTCTGACCCAAAAAATACGTTTTTTACGGATTTTGGCGCAAGAATCCATTTTTTATGGCTTTTGAGGCAAAAATCCGTATCATTACAGATTTTGGCGCTAATAAAGTGATCTAGCTTTTGACGCAAATAAATAAATTTTTTACGGATTTCGGCGCCAGAATCCGATTTTTGACGGGTTTGGGGGCTTAGTTCAATCTCTTTAAAAATGTTGGCGCTAATAAAGTGATCTCGCTTCTGACACTAAAAATATTTTTTTTTTACGGAATTTGCCGCAATAATGCGTTTTTTGGGAGTTTGGCGCTAAAATCCTTTTCTTTACAGATTTTGATGCTAATATACAGTTATCTTGCTGTATGGAAAGATAATGTGGGTTTTTGTGGATTTTGGTGCAAGAATCTGGTGCAAAATTTAATAAAGCAGTAGCACGCAGCAGCACACAAAGGACAATGTGCTCACAATGGCTACAGTGATCTAAAGGAAGTGACTACTTAACATGTTAACTCCGCCTGTAGGGTGTAGCTTACATCAAATGACTTAATTTGTGCATACATTAAAAAGCAGAGCAAAGACGCTCCAAAAAAATGCTTCAAAAAACAAAAAACGCACCAAAAAACGGACGTTTTTTCAGCTGCTTTTGACAGGCAGGGGACAGAAAACTCAGTTTCATGAACGTTTTTAGTAATTCGTTTTCAGGTCGTTTTTTGTCCACTGCAGGGGAGACAGAGCCTAACACTGCACAACGCACACAGATCTGTGCATTACTAGCCACAACTTATCCAATTGCCTAAAGCATCTGCACAAGGAGCGCCTTCTCTTATTATTTTTGTTATACAGCATCATTCTATACTTTGATACAGAGTTAAGTCTGTATCAAAAACTGACTTTTGACATCTGCAGTGATGCTCATGAAGGAAGTCCTGTGCGCTGGTTTGGCAGGTATTTTAAGGGGTTTTGCCACAATCTCATTTCATCCCTCCTGCATCCAGCTCTTCAGCTCTGTGTGCTCAGAAGGGGGTGTGTGTGATTTGTTTGAATTGCAGATCATGTGACCCAGCAGGATGACATCACCAGGCCTTTCCTCTCTGTTGTCAAAGAAAGATCTGTTTATGTAAGCATTTGAGTACTGAGAGGTAAAGGTTTTCCCTCCATGAATCAAGGGTCCTAGGTTCAAATCCTGCAGGAACAAAACTGGTTTTTTTTTTTCTCTTTATAATGCACAGACTGATTGAGGTTTCTTTTCTATATTTATTGCACTTTTTGACTAATTTACAAGGAGTACAGAGAAGGGAGTAGAGTGACACACTGGGGTTTAGAAAACGTCAGTAGCTGCCTGATGGGAAGGGTGGATGTCTGAGAAATGTGCGACCAGGATTTGAGGGGGCTCTCGGCCTGGTCGTATCCCCTGGAGACGAGCTGGTAAACAGTGGATCACTAAAGGAGCAGCTAAAAACAAAAAGGGTGCAGAATTTTAATAGTAATGAATGGATGAAAAATGTTTGTAATTTCATTGGAAGTTTCCCACTCAATTTTACTTGTGAAATAAAACCCTTAAGGTGTGGGGGATATGGCTGTCTTGCATAAAATCCCTTGTTGCGGTCATGAACAAAAAAGGCAATTTATCAGAGTTGCAAAAAAGGATAGTTATTGCCTTTTGGGCAAAGAATGGCATTGTCACTGAAACGGCGCAATTTTTGAACTGTTAGAGTGTGGATGTGGAGAAACTGTATCGTAAGTGGACAAATGTCACCATTGCAAAAAAAGTGTGAAAGGTGAATATTGGCAAAGAAGGTATGTAAGGGAGGATCTACACTACATTAGAGGTGCTCAGTGCCGAAATGAACTAGAGGTCTACCAGACGTGCCTAAAACAACAGTTCAGTTAACTCTACCGCATATGGGGATTCAAAGTAGATGAGCACCACATTTCTGATAACCAGAGGAAATAGTCATGGTGAATTCACTAACAGAGTTCAAGAAGAGTTATAGTGACCAGGATTCTGGAGAAGGGTCTGGAGACATTTCTAGATGTAATAATATAACAAGTTATAGTGACCAGGATTCTGGAGAAGGGTCTGGATACATTTCTAGATGTAATAATAGAACAAGTTATAGTGGGATACATTTCTAGATGTAATAATATAACAAGTTATAGTGACCGGGATTCTGGAGAAGGGTCTGGATACATTTCTAGATGTAATAATATAACAAGTTATAGTGACCGGGATTCTGGAGAAGGTCTGGATACATTTCTAGATGTTATAATATAACAAGTTATAGTGACCTGGATTCTGGAGAAGGGTCTGGATACATTTCTAGATGTAATAATATAACAAGTTATAGTGACCGGGATTCTGGAGAAGGGTTTGGATACATTTCTAAATGTAATAATAGAACAAGTTATAGTGACCAGGATTCTGGAGAAGGGTCTGGATACATTTCTAGATGTAATAATATAACAAGTTATAGTGACCAGTTCCTGGAGAAGGGTCTGGATAGATTTCTAGATGTAATAATATAACAGGTTCTAGTACTCGGGATTCTGGAGGAGTCGTTGATCCAGGGATTTATTCTGATTGCCAGATTGGAGTCAGGAAGGAATTTTTTTCCCTAACATGAGGACAATTGGCTTCTACCTCATGGGGGTTTTTGCCTTCCTCTAGATCAACACTTTAACACTTTAGCAAAATAGCCTGAACTGGATGGACGTCTGTCTTTTTTCGGCCTGACAAACTATGTATTGGTGTTTTCTCGAGTTGAATCAGCAGAAAAGGCTTTAATTTGCAATTCAGTATCAGAATTAGACCTCTGCTGATTAAGAGTTGCCTTCTCCAGTGAACCATGTTTTCTGCTTCATTGAATAGATGGGCGTTGGCATGTCAAAACAAACACCTGGCAACCATTGCTGGAAGAACACAGGCTGGTGGTGGCATTATGATCTTGGGGATGTTTTTGTGGCATTCTCTGGGCAAACTTATCCATGTGGACGGCACTGTCAACCGATTTGGGTATGAATTCATCCTTGCAGATAACGTACACCAATAAGACAGATGGAATCTTCCAGCAATGTGAAGGCTACAAATGTCCTACATTGGTTGGAAAAGCATGACCAAGATTTCCAAGTACTATCCTAGCCCTCTTATTGCCCAGACTTGAACCCAATTAAGCATATGTGGGATCACCTCGATCATCGTGTTTGCTCTATGGATTCTTCCACACATACCCTCTAGCAGCTGTGGGATGCACTGCAGTCAATAGGGCTCCAGATACCGGTGACAACCTACCACGACACTAACGAGACACTCAAAGACTGTACAGGTGATGTCCATGCTACACACTTCAGTTATTCTATTGGTCATAATTCTGTCTTTTGACTGTATTCCCACAGTAAAAAACAGAATTACTCAGGCTACACTCCGTCAGAGAGATGATTTACTGTAGCTTCATGCACATAGGAGATTTAAGACTGACTCAGTCCCATTCACTTCTATAGGAGATTTTTCAGTCATGCTCTGTGACCTGGGAAGAAGTCGCTGTGCGGGGAGGTGAAAGGGTGAACTGTGACCATCTCATCTTGTGACTGGTGGATCCTGTGTTATCTATTCACACTGGTGTCTCCTTTCCGTTTGACCCTCTTTGTGCTGATAATGAGCAGACAACTGAGAATCTTTCTGTACAGAACAGAAAGTGTTAGAGTATTATTAGGCTTAGTGGCCAAAGTGAAAACTGCGGGACTTAAAGGGGTTGTCTCGCTACAATGATTGGGTTTTAATTAAAAGATCTTTAAAAAACAAGCAGCTTTGCAATATATGTTTCATTACAAATGTCCTACTGATTTTGAGCTAGCCCTGTTAGTATTACTACATCAGCTCCTCAAATCTCTATAGTAGCTGACCTGTTGATCCTTATCTTACTGGCTGTTAGGTCTGAATGACTCATCACCTTTGAAGACAGGTCGGAGCAGAGAGCCCCTCCCACACAGAATGCTTCTGTAGTAGAGGGAGGGGGAGGGAGGACTCTGGCGTCTGTGTCCCTGCTTCCTGGATTAACCCTGTGTGTCCCTGCTTCCTCCTGCTCTCTACACAATAGATGTGACAGCAGTGACCCTGTCTGTTACTATAATCATGATATGTCTTTGGAACTTGACTATACTAATACTATAGAGATCAGCATGTGAATACTTTATGTTCTCCTGTATTAGGGACACATCCTGAGTATAGTAACACTGCCCTTGTTGTTGCTGGAGATGTGACGACTTGTAAGCTAAGCAGGGATTAGGAACACATGCATCCCCTCTGCTCTATTAGCACACAGCTTCATATTCCTCTCTACACTCCTAGATCAGCCTCTCCTGCAACAGACCTAGGCAAGGCACACACAGGGTTGAACTCTGAGAGCAAACCCCCCCCCCCCCTGTATAGAAGTTACTTCAGCTGCCTTTTGTGCTGAATGGTGGGGGGAGAGGGTACAGAAACAGACAGACCAAGAAGCTCGCCCCGTCATTCAACTTACCAGGGACACTGACAGGCTGAAAGCTCGTAATGAGACAACTCCTTTAAGAATTATTAAAAAAAATATTAAAAGTGATATGGAAAATTAAAAAAATAACCAAAAATTATTAAAAAATGTGTTGAACATAAAAATGTGAGTTAAACAATAAGTCATTTTTGATGATACATTCCCTTTAAGTACTTATTTTGAGTATGTATAAGGGCCCATTAATCCAGCAGGGCTGTGTACCTGGAGTCACTATGGTTCCATAAGGCACCATATTACACAGGTTTTCTGACCTATAGCATCTCATGGAACATAGTCATCTTTTTTTTAAGACTTATTTAAAAAAAATACTAAAAGTGATATGGAAAATGAAAAAAAAAAAAAAAAAATTCTTAAAAAATGTTTTGAACATAAAAATGTGAGTTAAACAATAAGTCATTTTTGATGACACATTCCCTTTAAAGGCAGATACTAAGCAAGTACGGTTGACAAATAACTTGTAAACGCTATAAGTTTGTTAAGTCATTATTTAAACAATCCAGCAAGGCCCGGACACGCCAAACTAGGTTTGACTGCTTTCCCTACTCATACAGCTGGAGAATGTCCAATTCGGCCACTTATGTTTAGGAATGAGTAATAGTATTGCACCATGTGCAGGCAGCGAGTATAAACAGCAAGTATAAAGAATTTCTAGAACACAATCGATAGAAGTAAGTGTTCTAGAAACAAGTCCACTAATTGTAATAAACAATCAAGAACAGGGCTGATCTACTCCATTGAATCTCTACACATTGTGATTAAACACACGCAAGTCGCAAAGACAAATCTTTAAACAGATCAAAAAAAAAAAAAAATCAGCTCTTCTGACGTCTGTTTAGTAGATTTATTTTGCAAAGAATAAGGGCAGTCCCCACTGCACGGGTTTTCCACCAGGCGGCAAAACATTGAGCAAGCACCATTTTCCGTCCTTTTTTCGGACGGAATCTGTGCTTCTCAATGGGAGGGCTCTTCTCCGCTCATCGCAGAGAAAAGCCGCCCCCCCGCGCGGCCGTGGGGACGGGCGAAGAACAGGACAAATACCGGCCAGAATGTCTGAAAACGGGGGGATGCGCCCAAAGGGAGCGGTCACACAGCTAAGTACAAAAACAGCTCTGTTTTTGCCTCAGCAGAACTGTCATTTCAAGCGGTTTTCGGACAGTTAGGCCATGTCCCCACTGCACGGGTTTTCAGGCGGTTTGTGGTTTTGTAGACTGCCTGGAAAACCGGCCGAAAATAAGCACAACAGGGTTCTATGGAAAACCCGTGCAGCAGTCCCCACACAGCCCGCAAATCATTGTGTATGCACATTCTTCCGTCCGGTTTCCGGAATATGTGCATCTCAATGTGAAGGGGGAGGGCTTTTATAAGCTCATCGCGGAGAAAAGCCGACCCCCCCCCCGCGCGGCCGCAAAACAGTGCATATACCGGTCGCATAACCAACTGGCATTTGTCACCTGCCGTGTAAAAGGCCCCTAAGAGCGCTTCCCCACGGCAGTGGACAAATACCGTTTGTTTTTGTGCACACGGCCGGGGAGGGGGGGGGGGGGGGGCTGAGCTTTTCTCCACGATGAGCTGATAAAAGCCCTCCACCTTCCCATTAATATGTTCATATTCCGTCCATAGTGGCCCGTGTAAAAGTTTGCAGCCGGTTTTTCAGACGGTTTGCACAACCGCAAACCGTCTGAAAAACCGGGCGCAAAGCGGTGCCGTGGGGACATGCGCTTTTTGTCACAAAAAACGGTCAGTTTTTGTGCTGTTTTCGGTTTTTGAACTGTTTTTCAAGCTGAATAGTGCACTGAGTGCAAAAGTCATCCTGATTGGTGCAAGAAACCATGTGATTTTTTTATCTCCACAATTTAACAATGATGCACAAAGGCCAACCTTTTCACTTTAAGCACATGTGCATGTAAACAGCATAAAAATTTGGTTAGTTTAGGCTAAAAAGAGGATTTGTAGACTCTGGTTCACACTGAAGTGCTTTGCAGGACCTTTCTTTGTTAAAAAAAAAAAAAAAGTGCAAAAGGACCTCCAGAAACACACCCACTATAGATGGGATCATTCTTCACTTTTTTTTTGCAAAAATCGAAAATCACCCAAAAAAAACGCGCCAAAAACAGCGCCATGAACCCACCCCAAAAACAGCGCCATAAACCGCGCCAAAAACAGCGTCATAAACCGCGCCAAAAACAGCGCCATAAACCGCGCCAAAAACAGCGCCATAAACCGCACCATGAAACGCGCCATAAACTGCGCCATAAACCGCGCCATAAACCGCGCCATAAACCGCACGCTCAGTTTTGAGCGGTTTACATTGACTCCAATGTTATTCTTTCGTCTAGAAACCGATCGGAAAAATGAACACGTTCTATGTTTTTTGGGCTATCGGCGGTGTGAAAAACCGCCTGGCGGAAAAACAGTGTAGTGGGGACCGCTGGACAGTTTTTACATTGAAGTCTATGGGGGAGCGTTGCTTGCATGTTTTCAGACAGTTACTAAAACCGCAAACCGTCTGAAAAACCGTCCAAAAACCCTGCCATAGAGACAAACCCTAAAAGTGTAAGAACCATCTTCTAGAACAGTTGATTGTGCTATTCCTCAGTACAAGAATAAATTGACAACTGGATGCAACTATTTCCCTTGTCAATAGGGTGCGCCTCTAAATCAGGGGTCTTCAAACTGTGGCCCTCCAGCTGTTGGGAAACTACAATTCCTATCACTCCCATTGTTCTAGATTATATAAATGCATGATGGGAGTTGTAGTTCCCCAACAGCTGGAGGGCCGCAGTTTGAAGCCCCCTGCTCTAAATAATCAGACCTGACAAAAGGAATTTACATGTATTTACAAAGCACAAATTTGCAGGTACTGTGAAGAGTCCTCATCGGCCAAGAAAAACTTCTCAAAGTGCGCTGCGAAAAGAAATTATAATGTAAAAAATGTTCTAACCGACACACAAGTTTCATTTGAACTAGGTATTACAAAATGGGTAAATCTGATCACAGGTAAGGCCCGGTTCACATCTGCATTGTAGGTCCCACTTAGAGCTTCCATCACCGGATCCATTTTAGAATGGGCACTAATGTCATCCGACGGTCCCCACTGACTAGAATAGAGTCCACTTGGTTTCCATTATTTTAATGGGAAAAAAATGTTGCACGCTGCGCTATTTTTCTTGTCGTTTCTGCCGAAATTGGAGACCGTGGCTCCAAACAGAACCTCCGACACCGGTCCTAAAACTGCCGCAGATGCCATAAAATAGAAGTGCAAGATTATTCAGAAAACACAGGACTGCAGCACTTGTGCTTCAGAGGTCTCTTCACTCCTCTCTGCTTGATTCATTCCAACCTTTGGAAGAGTAAGGCCATGTCCCCACGGCACCGGTTTGCGGTTTTGCAAACTTTTATTCGGGCCGCTATGGAAAACCCGTGCAGCAGGCCCCACTGCACGGGTTTTCCGCCCGAAAAACATTGTGCTTGTTCATTCTTCCGTCCGGTTTTCGGACGGAACATGAACAAGTGAAGGGGGAGGGCTTTTCTCTGCTTATCGCGGAGAAAAGCCGCCCCCCCCCACCCCCGCGGCGGCCGTAGGGACGGCACTAAAACAGCACAAATACCGGCTGGATAAAACGACCGGTATTTTTCCTATGCCGTGGGGACGCTCCCTTAGTAGCTTAAGGGTATGTTCAACACAGCGTGTTGACTCCGTGTGAACATACGTCATTAGATGCATGTTTGGATCCGTCTGACGGACCCTGAACGGACGCAAAAACGTATCTAATAAATAGCAGTGTGATTTACATTGTTTTTATGTGAAACATGCATTGGCGTTCACACGAGTGATCTCCGATGTGGGTCTCATTGCGTCTTTCGGATCTGTTCCAAAAATTTACATGCCAATTCTTGGACCGAAAGACGCAGCAGACGCCCTATAATAAACTATAGGGTGCGATCCTGCTGCATCCAACACATCCAAACACACAGATGCCTCTATAATAAACTATAGGGAGGATCCTTGCTGCATACCAACACATCCAAACACAACCCCGCGCCTCTATAATAACTTTTTAGGGAGCGATCCTGCTGCATCCAACAAAACCAAAACACACAGCTGCTCTATAATAAACTATAGGGGGCGATCCTGGGTACATCCAACACATCCAAAACACACAGCTGCCTCTATAATAATCTATGGGAGCAATCCTGCTGCATACAAACACACAGCTGCCTCTAAAAAACTATAGGGAGCGCTCCGTCTTCACCCACACATCCAAACACACAGCTGCCTCTATAATAAACTATAGGGAGCGATCCTGCTGCACCCAACACATCCAAACACACAGCTGCCTCTATAAAAAAACTATAGGGAGCGATCCGCTGCATCCAACACACAAGCTTGCCTCTATAATAAACTATAGGGAGCGATCTGCTGCATCCAACACATCCAAACACACCAACTGCCTCTATAATAAAAAATATAGGGTGTGGGCCTGCTGCATCCAACACATCCAAAACACACAGCTGCCTCTATAATAAACTATAGGAGCGATCCTGCTGCATCCAACACACATCCAAAAACACAGCTGCCTCTAAAATAAACTATAGGGAGCGATCCTGGCTGCATCCAACACATCCAAAACACAGCTGCCTCTATAATAACTATAGGGACGATCCTGCTGCAACCAACACATCCAAACACACAGCTGGCCTCTATAATAAACTATAGGGAGCGATCCTGCTGCATCCAAACACACAGCTGCCTCTGTAATAAACTATAGGGAGCGATCCTGCTGCATCCAAACACACAGCCCGCTATAATAACTAATAGGGAGCGTCCAGCTCTCCACCATCCAAACACACAGCTGCCTCTATAATAAACTATAGGGTGCGATCCTGCTGAATCCAAACCACAGCTGCCTCTATAATAAACTATAGGGAGCGATCCTGCTGCAGCCAACACACATCCAAACAGGCAGCTGCCTTATAAATAAACTATAGGGAGCGATCCTGCTGCATCCAACACATCCAAACACACACTGCCCCTATAATAACTATAGGGAGCGATCCTGCTGCATCCAAACACACAGCAGCCTCTATAATAAACTATAGGGGGCGATTTCCCGCTGCATCCAAACACACAGCTCCTCTATAATAAACTATAGGGAGCGATCCTGCTGCATCCAACACATCAAAACACACAGCTGCCTCTATAATAACTATAGGGAGCGATCTTGCTGCAACCAAAAATCGGATCCAAAAACGCCATATGAAAGGCTCCTAAAAGTAAGACAACTTGAAAGTGGTATAAAGTTAGACTAGACAGTTTTAACCTGCGCCAGATTTATGAACACTATGACACACGTGGCGCACTCTAAGACTGTCTAGTCTAACTTAAAATTGTCTTACAGCTATATACTACTGCTAAACGTACCCCATTGAGTCTTATTCATCAAAACTGTCTAAAGCAACCAAAACTCAGCTTCCAATTTTCCAGAGCAGTTTAAAAAATGAAAGCTGAGCTCCAATTTGTTGCAACAATAGTAAAAAAACAAACCACAAAAAAGTTAGCACACCCTCATTCAATTTAATTTCCTTTCATTTATTGCCAACACTTAAAAAAAACATAAAAAAAAAAAACATAAAAAAAAAAAGCCAGCCATAAGGCTGTGGAGTACCAACCACCTAGACAGTATGCATTGGACACTGGCAGCATCATACACATAAAGGTCAGTAATTTGTAGTAATGCAATAGTAATCATTATTTCTGTGGTTTATAATAAAGGAGAGTATAATATATTAGGGTTTGCACCAATTTTCGGTGGGTTTCTTTTTCTACAATTGCTTGGTACATTGTGCCCCCACATTGCATGCACCCCATATTTCTTACCGTGGTGCCTCTGTTGTCTCTTTTAGTAACCCATGGGCAACAAAGACCATTTTACTGTTAGTCCCCATTCACATCTCATTTTGGAAGTCCGAATTGGACTTAGCAAACATATACCTCTTCTGTATCGGACACGAAAGCATGATAGACGCACAAGATGCAGAAACGGTATACGTTCACTACATAGGGCAAACCCATCCCAATTAGGACTATGTTTGCCCTATGGAAACCTATGACCCTGCTCTGGCATTAGGATTTCCCGACAGATGCCATAAACGGGCTGCCAAAACGAGATGTAAACGGGGCCTTAGTTTTTGATAAATGAGGTCCTTTCATTGCCCTCTAAGGGTGCATTCACACGCTGCGTTTTTGACGCGTTTCTTGTGCAGGAAGGCACAGCAATTAAAGGGGTTTTGCCACAATCTCATTTCATCCCTCCTGCATCCAGCTCTTCAGCTCTGTGCGCTCAGAAGGGGGCGTGTGTGATTTGTTTTAATTGCATATCATGTTACCCCGCAGGATGACATCACCAGGCCTTTCCTCTCTGTAGTCAAAGAAAGGTCTGTTTATGTAAAGCATTGGGGAGTAGGGTGAGAGGTAAAGTTTTTTGCCTCTAGGCACAAGGGTCCTCGGTTCAAATCCCTGCAGGAACCAAACCTGTGGATTTTTTTTTCTCTTTATCAATGCACAGACTTCATTGAGGTTTCTTTTTTTATTTATTTGCACTGTTTGACTAATTACTAAGGAGCACAAAGGACGGGAGTAGAGTGACAGCACCTGGGGTTTGAACACTCAGTAGCTGCCTGAGAGGAGAAGTGATGTTTGAGCATGTGCGACCAGGAGTGAGGAGCTCTCAGCCCTGGTCGTATCCCCTGGAGACGAGCTGTAAACAATGGATCACTAAAGGAGCAGCTAAAACAAAAACGGGGCAGAATTTTTAATTATAATGAATGGAGAAAATGTTTGTTATTTCATTTGCAAGCTTCCCACGTCAATTTTACGTTGTGGCAAAACCCCATTAAGTCTTTCTGTTTAATTTAATTCACCAAGGCTCATGGAACATACATTTAAGATTTTTCCGCCATAAGCCATACAACGGCACAACTCCCATCGTAAAAATAAATCTAAAAAACCCAAAAAGATAATAACGGCACATAACTTCGTGGCAAAACCCCTTTAATGTTGTACATTGCTGCACAAAAAACGCATCAAAAAAAGCGTCAAAAAACCCACCGAGTGAAAGCACCCTAAGAAACGGACACCAGGAGATTACAAGGCCTGGTGATAAGTAATGAAATTTGTCCCCCGACAATTCTGGCCGGCTGGTTCCTATTACTGAAGTAGGTGCTCTGTGACCCCCACCCAAGTTCCTATAAATGCTACATATATATATATATTTATATGTATATATATATATATATATATATATATATATATATATATATATATATATAATATATATATATATATATATACAGTATATATTTATTTAGGTGGGAAGGGAGAGGATGTTTGATGCCAGATTGTTGACTTTAAAAAAAAAATAAAAAATTATTGAATTCTTTTAATGATCACACATTTACAGACAGAAGAATCAAAGCCGTGAAGGGACCCTATGGCGATGAGGGAGTTAATCTGCAGCAGCACTCAATGAACTGCTTATCAGTCATTTCCTGTCCAGGCCGCTCCCTCCGTCCAATGGTTAATCATTCATCCTTTCTTGCAGAAATTTATCAAGCAGATAACATTTGCAAATGCCCTGCCAAGTTAGGAAGCAGACTGTGAGCCGCACTGCGTGGGGGCAGCTGTACCGAGGACTAACCAGATCATGAAATCCTGCAGACCCATGTCAGCAAATCCTTCCCCCTGTATCACTGTGGTCACAACAATAAACTGTAAATCCTCGCGAAAGTCTCTGCTAGAATCTAATCTCTGCCACCAACGATGGGATGTGCACATCCAATATTATGGTGCTTACATGAGAGACAAAGATACAAACCGAGAACCCTGATAACGAGGATTAACGCCGGCATCCCGGTGACGTACGGGGCCACCGGCATCAAAATGTCTTACATGCCTCCTTTGGAGGTGGCACAGCACCATGAACGTTGTACAAATAACAGTATAGTATGTCGTCCTATAAATGACCTATAGCAGGCCTCCTCAAACTGCGGCCCTCCAGCTGTTGGGAAACTACAACTCCCATCGTGTCCACTGTTATAGATTATATAAATGCATGATGGGAGTTGTAGTTTCCCAACAGCTGGAGGGCCGCAGTATGAGGAGGCCTGACCTATAGTATGCCGCCCGAAGGGAAATCTAATCCGGCATTTGTATCATATGCACTCGGTTGGGATTCCAGGCGTGTACGTATTGGACACAATTTATGGATTCCAAAAAAAAAAGGACTCACAGCACAAGCACATGCACACAGCCATATAACAGCTCTGCATGTAATATGGCTCCCGCAGCCCAGGACCATACTACCGCCCCCACCGGCCTCCCATTTCATACAACACAAATCATATTTAAAGCATATTATTTTTAGAATAGGTTGTCGCTCAGTCACCATATGGTTGCACTCAGAGATACTACAGGTCCATGGTACACAACTTGGGTACTTTTCTATACCGGAGGAAAAGGAGGGGGGGGGGGGAGGGGTTGAACTTATTTTCACAGCAATCAAAGGGTCATTGGAGAGCAGCTAGGGGGCTGTCAGAGTTGTGCCACCAGGGCTGCGGAGTCGGTTTGGTGGACTTAGGGCTTGTTCAAAGGTTTATTTTGACGTGGTTTTGGACGAGGTTTTCGGAGCGTTTTCTCGCCCAAAACGCTTCCAAAATGCCCCAGTTCATTTAATTGATTCCTATGTAAAACCTCGTTGTAGTTCACACACTTTTTTGGAAGCACTGCAGAAGTGTCATGTCAATTCTTGAAGCTTTCTTGCCCTTACTATTAATTTGTATGGGTGAAAACCTCGCCGAGAAACACCTCTAAGGCCCTGTTCACACGATGGATTTGGCCGCGGTTATGGTCGCGGGTTCCGACGCGGTTTCCGCGGCCAAAACCGCGCCTAGTTTATTAGCATGGTTTCCTACGGGAAACCGCATTAATATTCACACGCCGCGGGATTGGCCCACGGGTGGTGCGCGGTTCACGGCGCGGTTTGCCCCCTGCTATTAATTTGCATGGGGGCAAACCCTCGGTGCAAGCCGCGCCCCAAACCACGCCCCACCCGCGCAGAGACCACGTCCAGCGCCCACGCCACAACCCTGCGTCGGGAGACGTTCGTTTGCGGCGAGGATCGACGAGGTTTTGGCCGCGGCGAAGCCCGCTGCCAAAACCGCCGTGTGAACGGGGCCTAAAACCTCTTCTGAAGAAGCGTATTTCAGGCGAGGTTTTGTGCACAGCACGAAAACAGTGCAAGTATCAGTTGGATAAACCAACCGGTATTTGTCCTGTGCCGTGTCAATGGCCCCTTATAGAAAATCCGTTCAGCAATCCACACTGAACGGATTTTCTGCTGGATGATTTTTTACATCGCTGGTGTTCTGATAAACTTTGAACGGAGATGTGCAGTTCAATGGTTATGGGGAACGGGCGAATCCACAAACCGCGGCCAGAACCGTCCCCCAAAACACCCCCCCCCCCCCCCTCTGAATCCACATGTCACTGTGTCTCTCCCAATGCAGTCTTATTTTGTAAGAGCTGTATACATACCACAGGCTGCATTCAATCTAGACTAAGCACTGAT
This sequence comes from Phyllomedusa bahiana, assembly GCA_025379985.1. Classification (NCBI taxonomy): domain Eukaryota; kingdom Metazoa; phylum Chordata; class Amphibia; order Anura; family Hylidae; genus Phyllomedusa; species Phyllomedusa bahiana. The sequence goes on from JAODAL010006060.1 coordinate 101,796, forward strand.
CTCTTCTCTCACAGCTGGAGATTTGTTACAGCTCTCTATGAACGGCACAGATCTCCCTTCTATGCAGGAGAGGCAGGGATCGACACACAATTGTGCTGTTTCCTGATTTATAGAAGCCCTGCAGTGTTATTCTATTTCTTCTGGCTGGGCAGAGTGAAAATGTGCAGATCCCTTACTTGGAGTGAAAGGCAGGAATGCAAGCTCCATGAATACTGCGAATGGGGGAGGGAGGGGATTAACAGAAGGTAAATGAGCTTGCAGCTGCTGAAATGCAAGGAGGAGGGATCCGACCAGCGCTGGGGAACTGTGTTTACAGAAACAGAAGATAAGGCAGACTGTGATAACAAGACAGCTTTGCTAATGACATCCAATTGCAAAGTTGTTTGTATTCACTGACCCCTTATTCTGAAGACCATTCAATGAAATGATACAACCCCTTTAAGACTGACTCAGTCCCATTGACTTCTATAGGAGAGTTTTCTAGTCATGCTCTATGACCTGCTCTGTGACCTGGGAAGTAGTCAGTGTGCAGGGAGGTGTAAGGGTGAACTGTGACCATCTCCTCTTGTGACTGGTGGATCCTGTGTTATCTATTCACACTGGTGTCTCCTTTCAGTTTGACCCTCTTTGTGCTGATGAGCAGACAACTGAGAATCTTTCTGTACAGAACAGGAAGTGTCAGACAATTATTAGGCCTAGTGGCCAAAGTGAAAACTGCAGGACTTAAGAATTATTAAAAACAGAATCCAACCGGTGTTTCATATATGTTGTGTGGGCGCAACCTAAAGATACATACTCCAAAATATAAGTTCCAGTGATACAGTCAAGGTCAGGAGAAGACCTTAAAGGCATTCTGATGATTATAACAATATGACCTATACATAGCATTCATGTACTGGTTGTATAGGTCAGTCACTGTACACAGCTTGCTGAATTGTGGTTGTCTCACTACTAGGATTGTTGCTTTTTATGTTAAAGATCTTGCAAAAACAAGTCACTTTGCAATATTCTCCTTTACCGTGTCCTCCTTTTCCCTGATATCCCCTTTTGGTTAGGGGCTGCATCAGCCCCTAGGTCACTATAGCTACAGCCTTTTAAAACCTCCGAAGCTGCCAGCACTGTTGCTATAGCTACAGACTTTTTTCCCCTTCTCCTGATAGGCCCCCCAGCACTGGTTCTATAGTTTTAACAGACTTTTTTTACTCTCTCCTGATACTGCCACATGTCCTATAGTACAAAACCTGGCTTCTACTGCAGCCTAAAAAAAGCCGAAAACACACCCCTAAATTTAAAAATAAACCAAAAAAAACGGGACTGAGGGAGATGAATCGATGTATAGAAAAACCCCTTTAAAGCACACAGATTTTTACAAAACAATTTTAAATAAATGGTGAAAAGGAAAAAAAAAAAAAAGGGTGCATGCATTCTTAAAGAGAATCCTCCTTTGGGATTACATCGGGCGGGGGCGGGGGCCAGATTACCCTTTAAAAATGGGGATAACCCCTGTCCAAATCAGAGGTGAAAACCACCGCTGCGGAGTGAGGTATTGCCCCACCCCTCTGCCGAGAGTTCTATACTAGAATTTTTCTGATAGGAAAAAACCTAACGTGAAAATTTGCCCCAACAATAAAACCTTTAATGCAAGGGCTTCAAACTGCGGCCCCCCAGTTTTTGGGAAATACAACTCCCTCATCCCACTGTTAAGTTTTAATAAATGCGGAGGGGAGTTGTATTTTTCCCAACAGCTGGAGGGCCGCAGTTTGAAGACCAGTTTTGGCAGACCATCGGGAGAAACACTGGTACAACAGGTGGAATATTCCAATTCCCATTATTTTGATCCCCTGCCAGGGATAAATGGTGCCGGATGGCTGATCTATATTGAAATATTACAATATACAAGCTCTGCCAGGCCAAATGTGCACTATAAAGGGAAACAGGACAGATTGTCAATGGCTAGTGTGTGTATGATAACAATACATTTGCCCATGCCCCGGGGCTGTGGAGTGGAAGCCAAACCCCCCCATCGACTCCTCAATTTCCCAAACCCTCCGACTCCTGACTCCCTCTACAGGGCCCCCCATTTTTTAGTCTAACTTTACTGAGAAAAATGGTAACATCGGCTGTTTATCACCTTATAAAATAATAAGCTATTTGGGGTAAACGACCCGACAAGCAAAAGGGTAACAATGTTTTAAACTTTTGAAACTTGGGGTAATTTTGAAGAAAAAGCTGTATTTGTATCCAATCCAGTATGCACCAACTTTGGGGGAAGTGAAAAAGAACCGGGGTCAGTTTTTGGTCAAGTATGCTTGAATCCGACCAGACCCAAGGGGTTCGGGCAGAGCGAAAACCAAAGGTGGATTTCCAAATATGCCAAAATAAAAAAATTTAAACTTTTTGTTTTTAGGAGCAAAACTAACAAGCAGTTACAGGAAGATTGCAAACTAACAGATGCAAAATTATTGCAATCACATTTATGTATAAGATGGGTAAGATGACTGTAAAAAAAAAATTACAGAACCCTCTTTAACAAAGCTTAGTGGAGGGTTTAATAAACCTGAAATCACAAGTTCAAAGCATTGTTCCCAAATTTTGTTCAGTGTAAAAATATTTATTGGATATGATTTAAAAAAACACAAAAAAAATTGTAAATAGCAAAACACTGCAGGAACATTCGTAAAGCTCGAATTTGTTTTAAAATAGTATGCCCCATCAATCCTCAACTTTCCCTTACACTGATCTCATGATTTCCGGGTTAAGAACGGCCTCTCTACAAAACGGGGGTTTTGGGGAAAAGCGGTGACCACGGGGGGAAACATCTCTAACAAGTCAGGGTAAAAAAGGGAATTGCCTCAGGCACAGTAGTTTTATGAAGGGTTTGATCTTCTATTTCTTTAAACACTGAAAAATGTTGCTAAAATCCGTTTGCCCGGGGGAGCGGGGATCTTTTCCCCGGGGGCAGCGCTTTCCCCTGCCCATGTCATAATTAAAATCCTAAAGTGATGGGGCTAAATATGGGAGAGTAGCACGGGCCGGCCCCAAATTTCCCTCTTGCTTTTTGCACTGAAACGAACTAACGGGCCCAAATTTATTATATATTTTGGGAGTCGGTCCATTTTATGACGACTCCGACTCCTGCAAAATAGGCACCGACTCCACAGCCCTGCATCGACCGGTTATACTTTGCTATTGCTGCTTTCAGGGAGCCCAAGTATTTAGCAATCCGGAAACGGTGGAGTTAAGTAAGCAAATACAGATGAATCAAGAATGACCCACAAGCAGAAACATATGAAGCAGTAATGAGATTGGGAAAAAAAATCCGCCCACTGTGCAGCCAGCCGTCTCATGCTCAAGCAAGCTATTTTTTTGGGAAATGTAGTACACAGTGAGACACTGACTCACAGCACTCGCTGCCTCCTCGTTCTGCCATCATCAAGGCTCCATCATGCAGCCAGCCCTCAGCACTTCCCAATGCAACCAGCAAAGCCATGGGAAAGAAAACAGAAAATGAAACCTCTTCAAACCTCAGCTTAGGCCTCGATTCTCAGAATCTAAAAGGGCTTTTCCAACCCGTTGAATAATCACCAGCAAATAGAAGTCATTGAAGGGAATGTGTCATCAAAAAATGACTTATTGTTTAAATCCATTTTTTATGTTTAACACATTTTTTTTAAGAATTTATTGGTTATTTTTGTTTTTAATTTCCAAATCACATCCAATATTTTTTATAAATTTTTAATCCTGCAGTTTCACTTTGGCCACTAAGCCCCAAAAATTGTCTGACATTTTCCTGTTCTGTAGAGAAAATTTCATTGTCTGCTCTTTATCAGCAAAAAGAGGGTCAAACTGAAAGGGGAAACCATGTGAAAATAGAAACACAGAATCCCCCAATCACAAGAGGAATAGTCACGTTCACCCTTTTTACCTCCCTGCACAATGACTTTTTTTCCCAGTCCCGAGACTAAAAACTCTCCTATAAAGTGGAATTGGACGGAGTCAGTCTTAAAGGGGTTTTGCCACGAGTGGGGACATGTCCCCCCACTAGCCGCTGCTGGAGGCTGGCTGCGCTTGCGCAATCAGTCTCCATTCTTTCTATGGATTTCTGAGTACAGGGTGAGGGTGATTCGGCCTTTCTCAAACTTCCATAGAGAGAATGGAGACTGACTGCGCAAGCGCGACCGACTCCCTCTGCACAGAGGGGTTCGGGGGCTCGTTCCTCGGTAGGTGGGGTTCCCAAATTGGAACCAGCCCCCCTATCGACAAAAGGTGGCATATCCTAAAAATATGCCATCATTTTTTATGGTGGGAAACCCTTTTAAAAACTCCTATGTGCATGAATCACTTTAAAGCATCTCTGGACTGCTGTTAAAGCATGCAAAAAAGGCCTAGTGGCCCAAAGGAGAAATGCAAGACTTAAGAATTTTTTTAAAAAAAAATGAAAAGTGATATGAAAAATAAAATTAAAAAAAAAAAACCAAAAATTCCTAAAAAAAAGTGTTTAACAAAAAAAAAAAAGGGACTTAAAAAAATTAGTCATTTTTGATGACACCTTCCCTTTAAGGTGTAAGCCCCCAGAGAAGAGGCCCCAGGGCTCTTTTAGCCAAATGTTCTCTTGGCTTTTTAAGTTTAAATCAACAAAAATTTCTAAAAAGTTAAAGAAAAGAATATACAACCATAACAAATGATCTTTGGGTAAAATTCAATAATGAACAACAGCGATTGCAGACCAATGACACACCATCACCATCTGGAAAGAAGGTGGCCGTGTTCGAAATTCTTGGGCAATAGTTGGAAGAAAGATCTTTCCTTAAAGGGGTTTTTCCGTTATTTGTTTTTTTTTTGGGTTTTCCTTTTAATTGAGGGGGTGTTTACTGGTTCCCCAGGCTGCAGTAAAGCCATTTTGTAGCTTAGCAACCTGTGGCATTATAAGGAAGATAAACAGGGTTTTACAAAGCAACCCGTGGGGCAGCCTATCAGGGGAAAACGAACAGGTCCCGTACATAGCAACCTGAGGGGCTGATTTCAGCCCCTCAAGAGGGGGGATCAGGAAAGACAGGACACTCTTAAGGCCAAAAATTGCAAAGTATTGTTTTTTGCAAGACTTTTAAATAAAAAAAGGCGATCCGGGAGGGAAACCCCCTTTAAAGGGGGTTTTTCCCTCTCAGGTGTTCTATTTTAAAAAAATAATAGGGTTACATGATCAGGCCAAAGGGAAAAATCTTCTGGAACTTTCTTTTAAAAAGAGTTCCTACCAACTGACGTATCAATAGGATATGTCAATAATTCTGACAATGGAGTACCCCTTGGACCTGCACCTGCCTAGAGAACAAGACCCTAAAAGTCTCAGAACAGAAAGCAGGTGGTGCTTGCCTGGCATTCTCCTTTTTATTTCAAAGGAGTCCAAGAATAGGGGAACAATTGGGGTTTTATGTTTTGGCTTTGCTTTTTGGGGGCCCATTCCCAAGAGGGGTGTGGGCCCTCATCTATCAGACATTTATTATGGGAAAAAGTCGAGATGGGGAACCCCGAAAGAAAGCCCAGGAAATTTGGTCTGCACTTTGCCCCAAGACACTGACCATGTATATCAAGTACAAATGACTAATGGCCCGATTATTGGCTGCATCAGTGAAAGAATCACTCAGTGGTTGTTCAACCATCAACCTGCTCCTATTCGATATGTGTGGCCACCTCAGGTTAAAACATCCAAACTAAGGGCAACATTTCCCAACCCCCAATGCCTTTTTTTTGGTTATATTGGCAAAAAAAAAAACCGCTTTTGACGCCATATTTTGGTTGTAAATGAATTGTCGTACACCAAAACTAGGCGCATTATACGCCGGGACCGACACATTGTAATGCGCCTAAAAATGATGCACTGTGTGCCTCCATAACCAAATGCGCCTACTGAGGCGCATAGCAGATCATTACAAGTATCTGTTAGGCGCATTTCATATACTTGTAATGATAAGCTATGCGCCTCCGTGCCTCGATAGGGGCATTACATACTCGACCAATGAAATGTTTTGTGCCGCAATTAGCGTATATAATGCCCCTATCGAGGCACATCGCGCACGGAGGCGCATAGCTTATCATTACAAGTATATGAAATGCGCCTAACACATACTTGTAAAATGTAAAACGTGAAATGCGCCTAACACATATACACTTGTAATGATGTGCTATGCGCTTCAATAGGCGCATTTCACTATGGAGGCGCGCAGCGCATAATTTTTAGGCGCATTAGGTTTACTATGCAAGGTATATCGAACGGCAGATTTTTTTATACGGTCTGACTTTTTGGCGCACTTTACACTTACTTAATGCGCCTAAAAACGGATGTAGCACCGCCAATTTTCGGACATCTCGCCCTAAATGTTGATGGTGTCTGCACAGAGTTGAATGGGACCATAAGGTTTTACAAAGACGGAACTACACATACAATCAAACCATTGAAAATGTATTAATTTCCTAAAATGTGGCCATCACCCAGCTTTCCCAGTCTCTAAAATGGCAGATGAACGCAGTAATGCTGCTGCATAACGAAGCTGATCCAGCATTCTAGGAAAGCTAAGTGGCAATATGTCATAGGGGAATATTTCTTGTAACTTTTGGAAAAACAAAGACCACAGAGGTAAGAGCAGTGGGGCATATTTACTAAACTAGTTACATAGTCAGATTTCCGATTCCCGGTGGCCCAGTCCACGGTCGGACGGCGGCTGCAGTAGAAAACCTGTGCTGTGCGGATTTTCTATTGAAGTCTACACAGCGCTGGATCCAAAATACTGAATTCGCTGAAAATCTGACGTTAATCCTTTGCTGTGTAGACATAGCCTTACACGTTTAAAGGGGTTTTGCCACATTCTCATTTCATGCCTCCTACCTCCAGCTCTTCAGCTCTGTGTGCTCAGAAGGGGGCGAGTGTGATTTGTTTGAATTGCATATCATGTGACTCAGCAGGATGACATCACCAGGCCTTTCCTCTCTGTAGTCAAAGAAAGGGCTGTTTATGTATAGAATTGTAAGTAGCTACAATGTAGCTCAGAGGAAACATTTTTGCTTTACAGCCCAAGGGTCCTTGGTTCAAATCCCTGCAGGAACTTAACCTGTGGATTTTTTTTTCTCTTTATCAATGCACAGACCTGATTGAGGTTTCTTTTTTTTTTATTTGCACTGTTTGACTAATTACTAACTAGTCCTAAGGACAGGAGTAGAGTGACAGCACCTCGGGTTTGAACACTCAGTAGCTGCCTGAGAGGAGAAGTGATGTCGAGCATGTGCGGCCAGGACTGAGGAGCTCTCAGCCTGGTCGTATCCCCTGGAGACGAGCTGTAAACAATGGATCACTAAAGGAGCAGCTAAAACAAAAACGGTGCAGAATTTTTAATAATGATGAATGGTGAAAATGTTTATTATTTAATTTTCAAACTTCCCGCGTCAATTTTACTTCGTGGCAAAACCCCTTTAAGACACTTTATGTGACTTTTCCAAAAGGAGTGCGGCTTAGTCAGCGTGCATGTGGCTTTGTGAAGAGGCAATTCCAGAATTGAGCCAAAATTCTGGTGCAAAGTTAGTAGCTCACTGTGATAAATCTGGTGCATTTTTAGATCGCCTGTCTATACCATCTAATTTTAGACAGCAGTAATAAATGTGCCCCAGTGTTTTACAGTCCAGCCTACACAATGGCTGCAGATGGGACCAGGTGAAAAGATCCAGATGCACTTAGGCTATGTTCACACGGCTTAATTGTGGGACGTATTTCGCCCCCCAATTACGCCGTGTGTACGGGGGCGGGAGCATAGACATTCATTGTTCTCGGTGCGTAAGTTCTCTATGAGAACTGTGGATTACTGTAATGACTGGGACGTATTTCAGCCTGTAATTCGTGCCGTACTGCGCAAATTACGGGCTGAAATACGTCCCAAAATCAGCAGTGTGAACATAGCCTTAGGGTCGTCTCTATGAGGGATCCTGTTGATGTCTTCCACAAGCCATGCTATGCAAGACATTCAAACCAAAGCTGAAATAATCACCAAATATGGAGAAAAACGTATTTCCTGCAAAACAATGCTAAAAAGCATACCCCATTTCCCTAGGGTCTTGGAACACCAGTCTGGTCACAAACAAGAACGAGGGAGGAGAAGAGTTACTTTCCATTAAAGTGGTATTGATGATTATAAATAACACACGACTAATACATATACACAGAGCTCATATATACACTCCTATTACTAATCCCTGTGGTACGGACCCTGCAATATATTGCTTCCCATGGTGGTAAATATCAGAGACCATTAATTAAGGTTTATCCTTGTTCCCTGGTAAGTATTACCACAATGTCTGAGGGCAACCATACGGCCTAAGCTGTTCCTACTACATGCCCCATCAGTCTTCACTTGTCTATGCATTTTCCAGATCTGCCAGCAATTTCAGTTGCACTAAAGACTGCCCATACAGTTAAAGGGGTTGTCTCACTACATTGATTCATCTCACCTTAGTCCTGTGTTCTTGGTTTCACTTTGAATTTGGGGGCGTGCTTACTGGCTTCTACTAGGCTGCAGTAGAAGCCAGGTCTGTAGCTATAGCAACCAGAGCAGTCAGCCTATCAGGAGAGATTGAACAGGTCTGAAGCCATAGCGACCAGCACCGGCAGCCTACCGGGAGAGATCAAACAGGTAGGTAGCTATAGTGAGCTGAGGAGCTGATGCAGCCCATACAGCAGGGGATATCTAGGAATAGGTAGGACACTGTTAATGGACATATATTGCAAAGTGACTTGTTTTTGCAAAATCTTTAACATAAAAAGCAATCCTTGTAGTGAGACAACCCCTTTAAGGCTCTGTTCACACCTGCTTTGAAAACTTCATTTGGAGTTACATTCTGTCATGTTTGATGGAAAGGACCATACAGCATGCATTGCTATTCTTCCCATTATTCAAACATGCTGGATCCTTTTGGTTACTTAATAGATAAACCACTGCTGGAGGTGCCAATGGCTTATTCCAAATTGAAAAGCATGCATGTTTATAGGCTCACATATAAGAAATTCATGAGTGGTTTTACCATAGAGAAAAATAGTGAAATGTAGGTCTCATAAAAACATCGACAAATACTGGCTACTACAAACCAAAAACCTCCAATGTGAACAGGGCTGTGGAGTCGGTGCCCATTTTGGTGGAGTAGGAGTAGTTATAAAATGGACCGACTCCAAAAATATATAATAAATTGGTCCAGTTAGTTCAATGCAGTCAAGAGCAAGAGGAATTGGGTCTTGCCGGTGCTCCTGCTCCCATACATTCAGCCTCATCGGATGAGGAGTTAAATTCTGAAAAGCATTTGGATGACATGGAGCAGGCAAAGCATTGCTACGGGGGAAAATATTCCACTCCCATAGCTCTCAGCAAGTGAAATATTTTGCTGAAATATGGTCAAAGAAGTAGAAGTTTCTATTCAGCAGTTCATCAGAACTGACTGTGGCTGAGGCAATTCCTTTATACCCCGACATTGTTAGAGATGTTGCCCCTGTGGTCACTGCTTTGCCACCAACCCAAGTTAGTGTAGAGAGGCCGTTCTCTAGCCTGGAAATAATGAGAGCAGATTTGAGGTCATCGATGGAGGCGATACAATTTCCTAGAACAAATTCATACACTCTACAAATGTTATTCAGGACATTTTTGTGGAAAACTGCTTTTCCCACTTATATATTTACAATTTATTAAAGTTTTTTGAATTCTAACGTTGTATCCATTAAAGGGGTTTTGCCACGAAGTGAGTTCCTTACCTCTTATCTGCTCAGGAGAGAATATAAACAAAGCATGCTGAGTCACAGGGGTTAGGGAGGGGGGTGAGCAGAGAGCGAGGAAGCAGGGAGCGTCTCTAAAGTTTACTCAAATAATAGCATTACAACCAGTGGATTCTCTATATAGCAGACAGACTCCTACACTGCACTTTCTCCCCAGCCCCTTGCAAGCTCCTTCAGATAAGAAGTGCAAACACGCAAGCGCGGCCAGATCACCTGGTCGTGTCTAATGTAAACGGTCAGGAAACTAAAGGGGACTGAGCAATGCTGTAGCTCTCACAGGCTTCACTTTTTGTCATCAAATATATTTAGAAAAGTGATTAAATACCCATTTTGGAGGATCCCACGTCAACATTACATCGTGGCAAAACCCCTTTAAATATATTTTATGTTCTACCTAAATAGCGTAATTATTGTATCATAGGGTGATAAAAAGGCTGATGTTACCATTTTACTATAGTAAAGTTTAAACGTCCACCATGTATGAGGAAGTCAGTCGGAGTTAGGGAAATTGAGGCGTCGGAGATTTTGCTTACCAACTCCACAGCCCTGAGTGTTAGGCCATGTTCACACGGCTTAGAATGGGACGTATTTCAGTCCGTAATTACGCGCCGTACTGCGCGAATTACGGGCTGAAATACGTCCCAGTCATTACGGTAATCCACAGTTCTTAGAAAAACTAGGGATTCTTTCTCTCTCATGCTCGGCGAATCCGCCGGGGGGGAGATAAGTGACTGTCATTTTTTTAGCGGCGTATACGCGCCGTGGTAATGAAAGTCTATGGGCGGAAAGGGTTTGCCGGCCCCCGTTTCCGCCCGTCCACACGGCGTAATTGCGGGGCGTAAATACACCCCGCAAATAAGCCATGTGAACATAGCCTAAATGTGGCCTTTATTGTTATTTTTTGCTAAACTGTTAGATTGATACATGGCTTCTGACTAGATCTTATTCTTTTGAGGGAAATGTCCTTTTAGTCAATAGCAACATCTTTTCCTCTGCCTCCAGATCACACTGCTCGGGACAGCTGCCTCACCTTTACTCATTACAGGGTCGCTCATGATTAGAGGCAGCCATTTTAACAACAGGGTGGAAACAATTATCTTCAAGTTAGGAGTCAGTCAAACAAATTTAAAAAACACTCTGTAATTTTAAAGGTTAGGATGTAGACAGACCCTCTCCGTGGTTCCTGGAATTCTTCAAGCTCCATTTCCCATGTGTTCAAGACCATTTTATTTTTCGAGGCCTGAGACACGAGGGGATTAAGTTACTCGTTGCAAGGATGGGATACTGGCGACAGAACCAGCGCCTCCAGCCAGCTTCTCTGTCATGGCTAAAAGTTCATTGCTTTTAAAAACTGAACTACTCTTCCTCGTAAAAGGTGTAATTATACATGTGTATGGCTGAGAAGCATTAAAACAAGTCAAACAAAAGCATTTATCATTTGGCCGAGGAAACCAAAGAGCACGCAATGTCTGCCAATTGGCATAAACTACCCGGGCTCCTGACCGCCACAGCCGCCAGCTTTTGTGTCTCCAAAGTTACAAGATGGAGAAGCCCAACCCTCCTAATCAGCTTGACCATAAACATCTGGAGACGTCTAAAGTGATTCAGGAAAGGATAAATAAATCCTCAAAAAACCAACGTGGTGCTTCTCTCCAATGAGCCACACTCAAGCCTCTCACCTGGCCAGTCAGTAAGCTCTGCACTGATGAGGGGCAAACACTCCGATACAGCTGTATGCAGATGAACGACACTGGGATGCCTTGAATCCTGTTACAAAGCAAGGCTCAGTGAGTCACATGTGACTTGAGGACTCAAACACCCAACAGAGGGCGCTGGAGAGTTCAGCTCATTTCCCATAAGCCTTTGCAATCAGGAATGGACAGGAAGTCGGATTAAACTTCACTTATGCTCATCCACGTCCTTGTCATCTCCCGCCTAGACTATTGCAACATCCTTCTCTGTGGCCTCCTGTCTAGCATCTACAATAAATCCCGTTCTCAATTACCGTATATACTCGAGTATGCCGACCCGAATATAAGCCGAGGCACCTAGTTTTGCCACAAAAAACCGGGAAAGCTTATTGACTGGTTTAAGCTAGGGTGGGAAAATTTCAGCGGCTACTGGTGAAAATTTTTAAAAATAAAAAAAAGATTCCCAAATTAAAAATTTCATAGAACGGGATTGGCAGTTTAATTTTACCCAAAAGGGCAGATTTTAGGTGGATTGGAAATTTTTTTTTTTCCCCCCCTAGGGAGGTATAGGCAGTTTAATGTCCCCCAAAAAGGCAGGTTTTAGGGCAGTTTAATTTTCCCCCCCAAGGGGAGGTTTAGGCAGTTTTAAAGTTCCCCCTTTGGCGGTATAGGGGTTTAATGTCCCCCTAGGCAGGTTAGGCAAATTTAATTTTCCCCCTTTGGCAGGGGATAGGCGTTTTTTTTTTCCCCCTTTGGCAGGTTTTTAGGGAGTTTTTTAAAAACCCCCATAGGCAAAGGGATAGGAAATTTAAAGTCCCCATAGACAGGCATAGGCCAAAAAATTTAATGTCCCCCATTGAAAGGCATTTGGCTGTTAATTTTCCCCATAGGCAGGTATAGGCAGGGTTTTAAAGTCCCCCCTAGGCAGTTTAAAAGTCCCCCCTTGCCAAAATATAGGTGGTATAGGCAGTTTTTAAAGTCCCCATTGGCTGGTATTGGAGGGTTTTTTTTTCCCCCAGGCGGCTATAGGCAGGTAAATTTCCCCCAAAAGGGGGTTATAAGCAGGTTTTAGGTCGTTTTTGGCAGGGTTAAAAGTCCTCATAGGAGGGGGATAGGGAGGGATAGGTTTTATAGGCTGGTTTTAGGGGAGGTTGGTCCCCTAGAAGGCTATAGGCAGGTTTAATTTTCCCCCCCGGCAGGGTTTTAGGCAGGGGGATAGGTCCTCATAGGCAGGGTTTTTGGCAGGTAAAATTTTGGGGCCTCATAGGCGGGGTATAGGCAGGTTTAGGGCCCCCTAGGCAGGCTATAGGGGGTAATTTGGGAGGTTTTAGGTCAACCCCAGGAAAGGCTATAAAACAAAGGGATAGGTCCCCCTAGGAAGGTATAGGCAAGGGGGTTTTTAAATAAAAAAAACCCCCTTTAAATGCTCCCCCCTGCTCCACTCCAGGGGCCCCCCCCCCCTCCCCCCCCCCCCCCTCCCCCCCCCCCTCCCCCCCCCTTCCCCCACCCGGGAAAAGGGGTGATGTCCCTCAGGCCCCGCAGCGCTTATTACTGACCCGGCCTGGTTTCCTGGAAACTCCGGGAAAAAACGAGCGGGGGCCGTGGAATCCCCTGCGGCGAAGGGGGGCGCTTCTCTTGATCCCCAGGGGCTACTCTTCAACCCGTGTGCGTCTGGGGGAGTCGCATACAGGGGAAAGGATAGCTGACAGCCCCCTGGGCCCCCGAGCCCGGACCCCTGCGCTGGACTCGGCAATTTTAGCTAAAAATTTTGGTCATGGGAATTTGATTTTAACTTTAAGTTTTCCCCCCTCGGCGGGCCCGGGGCCCGCGCGCGCCCGAGGCCGACCCGTGGCTCGAGATAAACCCAGGGGGGTTTTTTCAGCATTTTTTTTTTTGCTGATAAAAAAAGGCTTATGCTCGCGTATTTCGGGGAATGTTTTAGAGCCACTGTTTTTTTTTGGCAAACAATAAAACCGTTGGGGTAATACTAAAAGTGCCCAAAAGTACCAAACAAAATACGCTAGGCCGGGCAAAAACTTTGGGCGCCATTTATGAGGAATTTTGGGGGAAATTTTTGTATGTGTGGGGGAAGGAGAGTATTAAATGAAAAACCGGTTTTTTTTGTTTTCCCCAAAAATCACATTTCCCCCTAAAATTTTGGTTGGTTTTTTTTGCCCTTTTTAGTTTTTTCCCAAATTTAAATTATATTCCCTTTTAGTTGTTTCATTTGCTGATAGGGGGAAAAATCAAAGGGGTTGGTAGAGGGGGAGTTTGTGGGGTCGCCTTTTTTTGGGGGGGGTTCCCTGCTAAGGGCAAAAATTACCCCCCCCCCCCCCCCTTTAATTCTAATTTTGTTTTTTGTGTGGATTTTGATTTTTAAGGCTTGGGTTTTCCCCGGCTTTTTTTTGCGGGAAGTAATTACGGGCCCCGCATTTAAACCGTGTGGAAAGGGGGCGGGGGGGGAAGGCGGGGGGGGCCGGGGGAAATTTTTCCCGGTCATTGGGGTTGAAATTTCCCGGGCGCCCTTTTTTTTTTTTTTTTTTTTTTTTTTTTTTTTTTTTTTTTTTTTTTTTTTTACGCCGCTAGTTTAATTTTACCTGGCAATTATCTCCCCGGGCCCGGCGGATTCGCCGGGCAGGGGGAGAGGAGACGGGAATTTCCCTTGTTCTCTTGAAGGAAAATGTGAATTACCGTAAAAGAATGGGGCTTTTGGCCCTTAATTTCCCCCTTCGGGCCCTAATTACGGACCGATTTACGCGCCATTTTTAAACCCCGTGAACGTGGGGGGAATTTGTCGCTTTTTAAAGGATATGATTTAAAAATTAGATTTTAAGAGGGTTTTTTTTTCTTTCTGGTATTTAGCCTTTTTTGGAAACACTTTAATACTTTCTTTTAAATTAGGGGCATTTTGAACTGAAAAAGGGGACACAAAAAATTTGGGGTTTTGGGGGCCCGGTTTCTTAAAATGTTGCCCTTTAAATCTTCGTTTCCCCCCCGTTTTTTTTCCCGGGCGGTGCTATGAAAAAAAGGGGAACCCTTTTGGAAACCCTGGAAAAAAAAGGCAAAACGTAATTTATTTTTTTTTTTAATAAAATTTGATTCCCAATGTTCACATTTTTTTTTCCTGGGCAAAAAAAAGTGTAGTAACCTACAATTTTTGTGTCCCGCATTTAAAGCCGTCGTTCAGAAAACACAGCAAAAGTAGTCCAAACAGGATTACGTCTGTTCTGCTGCTGCGTCGCATTAAACGGTCATGGGTTTTGTTTTGAAAATATCCAACGAACCACAGGACAAAAAAAATGGTCCCCTTTGAACAAGTTCAACATTTTTTTTGTAGGGTTTTTTTTGAAGCCTTGTAAAGATTTTGTAAAAGAAGCTGGGGCAAAAAAAAATGGCCGAGTATCCTGTACTATTTTGTTTGTTAAATCGACTGATATTGTGATTGAAAAAACCGAAAACCCCCTTTTAATTTTAAAAAGAATTTTAAATTTTCCCCACCAGTAATATATTCGGGGATTTTTGTTAAGGGGTTTTCTCACCATGGGAGTTTTTTACAGGCCCCAGCCAGCTTTAGACTTTCACTTCCTGTTTTTGGTGTGGGTGGTTTAGATCAAAACAATTGGGAAAATCCGCTTGATATTCCCAGCTGTTCCCGACACAGTGACGCGATTACTGAAGGTCTGTTAAGTGTAGCTCACAAGGCTACAGAGCTTTTCATTTACTTAAATAAACAAAATCTTTTACTAGAGATAAGACTCTGCAGGAAGTGACTCACCATGGAGAGACTGACTCATTGCTCCAGGCAGCTTGGAGCAATGAGCGATAACAGAGAGGAGGGAGAGGTGGTCGGTAAGCAGAGAAACTTGTATACTCTAAAGGAGATAAAGGGCGACATGTATGAAGGGGGCTGCACCAGATATTTGGCGTCTTTTCAGACCAATATCAGGCGCAGCCCCGTTCTTATATTTTTAAATCTCCTGCGGAGTGGCACTTGGTAATGCGCCTGATCTCAGGGAGTGTGCGGGAGGTGGGGCGCACTAGAACCATACGCAGCTATAGATTTATAGCTTCGCTACGGCATTTCTAGGCGCATTACAGCTGGAAGAGGTAAACCCCTTTCAAAGTGGTATGCCTGAGCCAGAAGTGTTTTACAAGCGCTAATACGCCTAATTTATGACCTGATGTAGAGTGGGTTCATAAATCAGGTGCATTCTATGCCAGTGTAATGCCCATGAAATTTGGCGTGTTAACGCCAAATTTCATGCATTTCGGACAAAATCTTTATCTCCTGACCAAAGCAAAATCAAACCATCAATGTATTTGGTAATAGTCTTCATTTACCTTTCCCTACATGTTAGAAGTTAATCATTGAGGTGAGAAAACACTCTAATTTCTGTACTTATGACAGAACAAAAAAAAAAAAACAACAGAGATGTCAACGTAGTCTTAGAAAAGCAGTTCCCCCTTCATCACCGTGATTCCCTTAATATAAAACTAATGACATGAAGGGACGGTGTCAATTATGTACAGCTTCTCCTTTAAACTCTCTTGACCATAACATACAAGGTTAAATAATGGCCAAAATATAGTAAATTATTAATTGGTTAATTTCATTGTGTTCTGTAAAGTGCAAAATTATAACTTGAAAACCTACAAAGTGTTAAGGCAGTATTCTGCAACCCGCAAAACTATACAGGCAGTCCCCGACTTACACCGTTCCGACTTACATCTGTCCCCTAGTTACCAATGGAGACTTATGGGGCATGCTGGCACTAGTAGTTCCATGTTCTACAGCAAATAGTAGCTGTGGAATGACAAGTTCAAGCATGCCACAGCAGCACATGAGGTGTAAATGAGGTGAAATCTTCTTAAAAGAGGCACGGACAGCAAAACAAATGTAAAAAACCCTTCCTGACTTTTCCAAAACCAAAAAAAAAACTTTTGGGCTGAACTTACATTTTAAAAAATATTCTGTTCCGACTTACATACAAATTCAGCTTAAGAACAAACCTACAGTCCCTGTCCCGTTCATAACCCGGGGACTGGCTGTAAGTCCCAGCAACTGGAGACCGCTGGCTCTACAGATTAAACATGTGGAATGAACAGCAAAAAAACAGACATTTCTATAAGGGAATTTACAAATTCCTAGACGTATGATATAAACCAGAGGAGGTTCTATATTTGTACACTGGGGAATTGTATACATGGCAATATCCTGTACAAGCAGTAGCATTGTGATAATATAGAACCAAGCAATCAAACATCCTATAGCTTCCGTACATGCAACCGATGGACACCTTGGGTATAGTCTATAAAAAATTAATGGAGTTAAAAAGTACATTCACAGAAAAAAAAGACATATACCAAAAAGGTTTGTGAATCAAAAAAATCACTGACAAAAATCTCCAAACCTACACTCTAAAATATACCTTTTATTGATCTCTATAAAAACATACAAGTCACAAATATCAAAACCAATCAAAAAAGATCCTTCACAAGAGAATATGTGAGCTATTCCAATACAGCATACACTAACAATTAAGAAGCTCACCCTATATACCCTAATATAGGTTAGGGATTTGCCCCGATAAGGACGGCCCAACCTCCAGTGGCTCACCCTAACACAGACCCTAACTCCTATTATAAAGTACAAAATACAGTGTTCAATAAATAGAACAAGGACGAATGAAAGACGTTCCCCTGCTCTTTATATGACAAGACACACATCATACACAGGCAGTGCCCGGGTTATGTACGGGACAGGGACTGTAGGTTTGTTCTTAAGCTGAATTTGTATGTAAGTCGGAACAGGTATAGTTATTAAATGTAAGTCCGGCATAAAAGTTTTCTTTTTAGTTTTGGATAGTGCAGGGAAGGGTTTTTACATTTGATTTGCTGTCTGTGCCCCTGTTAAGAAGATTTCACCTTCTTTTCACCTCATGTGCTGCTGTGGCATGCTGGAACTTGTAGTTCCACAGTTACTATCTGCTATGGAATTACAAGTGCCAGCACACCCCATAAGTCTCCGTTTGTAACTAGGGGACAGATGTAAGTCGGGACTGCCTGTATATGTATATTCATGCATGACATTTAAAGAGATATATAGTAAAGTGCGCGCATATATTTCCTCATTAATTATATAAAAATCCTATAAATCCATGTCCAATTTGTCATTAGGTGTATACAGAAGGGGGACCGTAAATAGATGCTAATATCAAGAAGCTCATGCTTATATCAAAACATACGACCTTACTTTCTCGTCACCAATTCTCCCCGACGCGTTTCCCCCTCACAGATATCTTGAGGGTTCATCAGGGGTAAAGATCACTCATGATAGAGTCAGGAGATAGCGATATCTGCTCAGCAATATCCAGATGATGATGTCTCCAAGTTTCCTTCGACATCCCTATTTATATACTATCCCATTTACCTCTATTCTTCTAAGTCCGTGATAATATAGAACCAAGCAATCAAACATCCTATAGGACAGGCATCCTCAAACTGTGGCCCTCCAGCTGTTGGGAAACTACAACTCCCATCATGCCCACGGTTATAGATTATATAAATGCATGATGGGAGTTGTAGTCTCCCAACAGCTGGAGGGCCGCAGTTTGAGGATGCCTGTCCTATAGTTTCCGTACATGCAACTGATGGACACCTTGGGTATAGCCTAGAAAAATTAGTGGAGTTAAAAAGTACAGCAGTTGCCCCTAATAATGAAATGACAACTTTACAAAGGCGATCACTTCACTTTGTTTACCAGGTGATTAATCAATGTTGGTCATCTTTTAACCTTTTTACCGTATTTTTCGGACTATAAGACACACTTTTTCCCCCAAATTTGGGAGGGAGTAAATTGGTGGGTAGTCTTAAAAGTCCGAAAAATACGGTTAAGTGCGTCTTATGGTCCGGGGTGCGTCCTTAAAGTCCCAAAAATGCGAAATAGGCGAAAGTCTTATGGTCCGGTACGTCTTAAAGTCCCAAAAATACGGTATATTCTAAAGCGTATGGTCATCTAAAATCTGGGCCAATCTTTTCACAGACAAAGCCATATACATTTCAGTCCATATTGGCCCTTACTGCTGTTTAAACTCACAATACGTATTCTATGACATTGATGATCTTTGAGAACATGCTTTTCTGAAGGATTGTTCATAGTGAAAATATAAAAAAAAATTAAAATTCTGACCCAACTTTCAAAACAAGAGTGGGCATACTATCAGATGATGACAAACCTTGTCAAGCAATGGATAACAAATAATATCCGATGAGAGAAGATCGCTTTGGTTAAAGTCCTCCATTTTCATCAACTTTAATGTAATGTGTATGGGCACCTTTAATATAAGGCAATTGAATATGTTTGTACCTATAACAGATTTTTTGTGACGGTCACATGATTTGGTATTGTTTTTCTCCATAGAAAGACATTGTAGTCCCAGCAAAAGCACCATTAGGGTCCATCTACACTTCAAGGGTCTTCAGTCGGATTTTCAGAAAAACGGTCTGAAAAATCGACCTTCAACCATCTGCATAGACTTCAATAGAAAATCTCTTCAGTAGTCGGATTTTCTGCATGCATTATACTGTGGCTTTGCTGCATGCATTATACTGTGGCTTTGCTGCATGCTGGTGTGAACAGGTATCAATTCAATGTGCAGTTTTTTATCATCTGATTGTTCCCCTAGCAGTGGGGTGTGTGAGCTGCTGCTCAGCAATGAGCTGCACCTGTCAAATTTTCCCAGGTAACATATAGGCTAGAGCTGCCTGCTAAACGGTTCGGTCTAGTCCAGCCATTGAGCTGTGAATATGCCCTAAAAAATTGCAGTGTTTTCAGATGGTTTTTTACTCTGCCATCATTCTGAAAAACTTCGAGCCATGTTCGTTCTTTCTGCTCGGTTTTTGGCGATGCCAGGAACTGTTCAATGCAAAGGGGGACGGCTGAATCTGCAAACCGCGGCCAGAAGCTGCCCCCTCTGCGTTCAAAAAAGACAAAATAACGGTCGGATAATCCAACCAGTATTTTGTCTATGCCGTATGAACACGCCCTTAATTCTGCGATTTTACGGAGATGTAGTGTACTTGAAACTCGTATAGAACAGAATGGAGAGTAGCGTGCTAGCACATCCTCCTTTTACGTTCTGCACGGAGACTTTCGGGGGGCCTATTCTTAAGATGGGGTGGTGAACACACCTATCAAGCATTTATGGCCTATCCTATGGCGATGCCACTCCCTGCAGTGTCTTATCAGCACATGAACTTGTTTATGTTTCTCACTGACCAACTTTAACGCTTTAGAGCTCTGTAGCCTTGTGCCCTGCTGTTAATACCCCTCTGTCACTAAAGTCATTCTAACACCGTCAGCTAGGAATAGCAGAGCTAATATGTCAATCACTGCTGCAGAAACATACACAGCCTAACCAGAAAGTGGGAGCCTGAAGTGGACTGTGAAGAGCGGGCTTTGTGAAACAGCCTAATGAGAAAACCCCTTTATATTATAACTGGTAATATTGATATATTAGGGTATGAATATACACTGTGCGTCATGTTCACTCTTTTGGCAGAAGTCTGGCCTATAATACGCTATTGGCTCAGATGTATGTGCCAGGAGCATTTCCTCATGCACACACTGAACATAGTGCAAACCGAACCTATATATAGTTTAAAGTATAAGCCTTGTTCACTTTTCCAAATTAAAATATAGAGACAGAAGCTAAAATTCTTACAGGCAAATAACTGCTGTGAAACCAACCTGTAAAACTGAACCCAAAGGCAGCTGCAAAATCTTAGAGTTACGCGTACATGATTGTGTTTCGCACCGGGTAATTTCGGCGCACATTTCGCTGCGTATTTGCACTCTAATACGGGCGAGATGCGCAGAAATTACGGTAATCCATAGTTCTCATATAGAACTATGGATTACGCCTCCTCTCCCCGCTCGTACAATGCGAACGTATTCTCCGCGCGGGGGTGATAAGTGACATTGTGCGATTACGCAGGGAGCGACGTAAGTGATGTTCAATGGGGTCGGCAGGTTGCGGGAGTACGTGCGTTTCAGCGCGAGCTCCCGAAACACACGATGTACGCGCCGCAGTTCATCATGTGAACATAGCCTTAGGTCAGGGTCCCGCAGTGCGTAAGCCACGACTGCCAGCGTCATACAAGATTGCCTAAGAAGCAGTAACATCACTGACACCACAGAAGCTCCAATGCTCCTCACCGGACACTCAGGCAGTAAAGTCATATACATCAATGACATGGCCATGCAGCAAATCACTGGCATCAATGGTCATGTGCTGCACATGCCCAGAGACCACCTGAGGAGAGAGACTGCCTGTACAGGTACATGAGGGTTGTACCCAATGTCACAGCTAATGGAACCAGCTGGAGCCATTATGGTACATTGGACCAGCAGTAACTATGGACATGAGTACAGGTTTCTATTCTACCGCAGTCCTGGTCTGTATGGGGGTTCCTTAAAATTTTGAAAACTACTTAAATGCAGTAGTTGCGGTTTAGCGTAAAAGTTAAAGGGGTTGCCCAGTTTATACAGTTACATAGTTAATATGGTTGAAAAAAGACACGTGTCCATCAAGTTCAACCAAGGGTGGGGAAAAAGTGGGTTGAAGGGAGGGAGGCAGTATTTCAAGCCATGCCTCCCCACTGGTTAATGCCTGAAATCCTCCAGCAAGAACAATCTGCTTCCAGGGGAGACCCCATCTAGACCCCGAGCCGCCACCAGCCAGGATCAAGGAATGTTACATGCGCTAGTATGCATCAATTTTAGTTCAAAGTAGGTATTCTCAGCCTTTTGAAAGTCCCAACTGTTCCTGCTGTGACAGCTCCTCAGGCGGCTATTCCCAACTCCAATCTTTCACAGTTCTTACAGTGAAGTACGCTTTTCTCCTCTGGAGATTGAATCCTTTTCTTCTCTAGCCTAAGGGAAAATGTCCCTAGTCTTTTGAGGGGGGCCTTCACTGAAATTTTTTTCCCCATAGTTTTTGTAGGGACCATTTATATTATATTTACCATAAATTAATCATGTCCTCCCGAAGCCATTTTTTCATGACTAAATAAGTTCAATTTTAGCTAACTCTCCTATAAAACCTAAGAAGCTCCCATTCCCCTTAAAAGTTTGTTTGCTCGTCTTTGCACTAAGATGCTCCATTCCCTTTATTAGTTTGGTTGCTCGTCTTTGCACGAAGATGCTCCATTCCACTTATTAGTTTGGTTGCTCGTCTTTGCACTCTCTCTAGCTCCATTGCATCTTTTTCTATATTGGAGCCCAGAACTGAAAACAGCATTATTAAGTGAATGGTCGCACCAAATGCTTTATCAGCTCGCGTACGAATTACATCCTTGTCCGCGAGTCAGAGCTCTTTTAATAAAGCCAATATCCTACTTGCTTAGAGGCCGTGATTGGGCATTGCATGCTGTTCTGTAGTTTATGATCTACAAGAACGCCCAGATCCTTCTCAACAAGAAGTAAATAATCAGCTACTGCTGCCCAATTAAAAAAACAACAAAAAACTATACTTCAGTTCCTCCTCAGCTCTGTTCCAGTGCGGGCTCTCCCGACTTTACCTTCATTCTCTTCTGGCTGCAGCCTCTACCATTTAATTTTTGTATGAACTGGACAACCCCTTTAACTACTGTTTTCACTCTTCGGAACACAATGGGTAAAAAAAAATAAAAAATAAGTGTCCACATCTAAATAGCCAGAAAAATTTCACAATGGACAGGGCGTGTCGGGCTGGGAATGTAGTTTGGGTTTCCCTTTCCCTTATTTTGTGCTGCTGTTTATTGCTAATATTTGGTTCGAAAATAACGTTTGAGGCTCTACTATTGACTCTCGTGCAAAGATTTTAGCCCTTAGGCTATGTCTGCAACCAGTGCCCCATAGACAGCAATAAAAAATCTGTGTAGTCTACACAGCACAGATTTTTTTTCCAGCTGAATCCGGCAGGATTTTAAGACATGCTGCATCTTCCGCCGGATTCCCGTACAGTCAATGCACTGGGTCGTCAGGAAATCTGAAAACCGCGCCGAAAATGACGTTGGATTTTGGGCGGCATTTTAACATTTCATTGTAGACATTGCCTTACCTGGCACCGGATAGAGTATGCAGCATGTTGCTGCAATACAGAACGTGTCGAAGATATGGTAGTAAAAAAAAATACATAGAAAAAAGGTGTGAACAGCGCTGCAGAAAACCTTGGACTAGTAAACTGTTCTATACAGAAAATACATGGATCCTGAATATTCACAAGGCTTTGGTGTGCACTAACATGCTTTATTTTATGGGATACTGACAATATTGATGCATATGAGAATAGCTGCATGTACAATAGGCCACAGTGATTTTCAATTGACTGGAAACAAGTGGGCTTATATATTCTCTTACTATATGTTGTTGCATGGCGGTGGTCTTTCCCGACCAATATTTGGTCTGTTTTTGGACCAGAGGGGAGGGTTTTTCGTCTTTCCCGGATTCCGCCCCCCCTTAAAACCACATGCCATGTTGCGCCTGAAAACCGGATGGAAGATTGATCACGTTCTAAGATTTTTGTTACGCCGGCGGTGTAAAAAAAAAATTCCGGCGGAAAATCCGGCAGTGGGGGCTGCTGCAGGTTTTTTTTGAAGTTAGGGGGGGGTTGCTTGGGGTTTTCGATTTTTATAAAAACCGCAAACCATCTGAAAAACCAACAAATAACCTGTGTCGTGGGGGCAGGTTCACACGGCGTTTTTGGATCCGTAAATCGCAGCTGTGTGTTTGGCTGCAGCAGGATCGCACCCTATAGTTCATTATAGGGGCCTGGGGTTTTTTCTTTCGAACAAAAAAGACCCTTTTTTAAATTTCTTTTGGAAACGGAAATTTCCGAAAAAGACGCAATGTAAACGCATTGGAAAATCAATTGTTAAACGCCGATGGCTTTTACATTGCGGAAGCAGTGTACAAAAATCAGGCTGTGGAGTGGAAGTCGTGGAGTCGAGCCTATTTTGCAGGAATCCGGAGTGTCATAAAATGGCCGATTCCGACTCCCAAAATATATAATAAGTTGGTCCAGTTAGTTCGATGCAAAGAGCAAGGGGAAAATGGGTCCGGCCATTTGCTACTGCTTCCCATATCTTCAGCCTCATCACATGAGGAGTGTAATTGATGACATGGAGCAGACAAAGGCTGCCCAGGGGACAAGATTCTGCTCCCAGGCAAACAGATTTCAGCAAAATTTTTTTCCCCTGTTTTCAAACAAGTAGAAGAGTTCAACCATTCATCAGACCTGACTGTGGCTGAGGCAATTCCTTTATACCCCAACATTGTTAGAGATGTTGCCCTGTGGGTCCCCGCTTTGCCCCCACCCAAGTTAGTGTAGAGAGGCCGTTCTCTAGCCTGGAAATAATGAAAATCAGATGTGAGGTCATTATGCAGATCTGATGGAGGCAATACTATTTCTCAGAACAAATTCAGAGACTCCACAAATGTTCCTCCAGTTTTTTTGCAAATTTACAATTTTTTTGTGTTCTAAAGTCATATCCAATAAATATATTTTACACTGACAAGCAAAATGGTAACAATTTTTGAATTGTGACTTTCCAGGCCCCCAAATCTACCATCCACTACAGCTTTGTACATGAGGCTACTGTAAATTTTATATACAGTCATCTTACCTATTTTATACATAAATGTGCTTGCAAGTATTTAGCATCTGCTTAGTTCTGCAGATTCTTTCCTGTAACTGTATTTTTTACTTTTTTGGCTCCTAAAAATCAAAATGTTAATTTTTATTATTTTGTTAGTATTTGGAAATCCCCCTTTGGTTTTCAGCACTGCCTGAAACCTTTTGGGCTCTGAATCAGATTTAAGAAAATCTTTCAAAAACTGATCCCAGGTTTCACATTCCCAATTTGTGAGATGGACTTTGGGTACAAATCAGCTTTTTTTTTTCAACTCTCCCCAGGGGTTTAAAAGATCAAAAAAATTGTTTACCCTTTTGTTGTCAGTGTTGTTTTACCTAAAAAGCTTGATTATTGTATCATAAAGGGGATAAAAAGCCGGATTTTCCATTTTCTACGTAAAGTTACACTTAAAACATGCGCCGTGTTTTGAAGGGAAAAATCGGAGTCGGGGTTTGGGAAAAATTTAGGTCGGATCGGAGTCGGAGGTTTTTGGGAAATTTAGGAGCGGAGTCGGGGCTTCACTTGCCCACTCCACAACCCTGGAAAAAATCCATTTTTTTGTTAGATCGTTTGGGACTGTCTAAACCCAAAATACGATTAAAAAGGTATATGTCACACGGACCCAACACACCCTGTGAACTCCTTTGGGGTTTATGTTACAGGAAATTTTCGGCACGCATTTGGTGTATTTGCGCTAAATACGAGCGAGATGCCCCCCCAAATTTTACAGTTTCCCACCCTTCAAGAGAACTATGGATTACCCCTCCTCTCCCCCCTTAAAATAGATGATTGTAGGGCCGGGGAGAAATTGACAGTCTTTTATTGCGGGATAATGATGTAAAAGGGGGCCTGGGGTTTCCCGCCCCCCCCCCCCGCGACGGGAGTACGCGAGTCAGCGCGACTCCCAAACACCCTTTTTAATTGGGGGGGAGTACTGTCACCCTGCAATTACGCCTGTGAAATAGCCTTGGGTTGTTCAACGATGTGTTGGGCAGTGGGTTTGGCCCGTAATCATGTTTTTTGGGAGCTTGTGCAAATTTCGCGCTTACTCCCGGTTACTTGTGGCAGTTTGACCAATTTAATGAAGAAATTCTCCCCCAAAATCGCGTTTTGTATGAGGGGGAGGGGGGGAAAGGGAAACTGTGGATTACCGAAATTTGGGTCCTTTTTCCCCCTAATAAGCGAAATTACTTGCGGCAAAATGCGCCCCAAAATAAGCCGTTTTTTGAACGTACCCCTTACGTTTTAAAAGCCTATCGACGAAAAAGGGATAGTTCATTGATCAAACAAAATCAAGTTTTAAAAAAGGTTAAGGAACAAAAAAGGCTTGTTCACACGGTGAAATTGCGGCACGTTACAGTACGGGAATTACGCGGGTGTTTTTGGGGGTCGGTGATCGCCGTACTCCCACGATGGGGGGGGGGGGGGGCCGGGCCCCCCCCCGGGCCCCCTTTACATGCTTATCCAGCGGGTATACGCCACAAGGCACTTATCACGATCGATTTTACACCCGGGGGGAGAGGCGTAATCCCTAGCCTTTGGAACTGTGGATTACCGGAATTTTTGGGCCATCTGCCGTATTAGAACGAAAACGACGCGAAAACGCGCCCCAAATCCTCCGTGTGAAATAGCCTTTGGAGAAAGTCGGATTTCACGGAAGGGGGCCGTCACCCAGCCCTTTTTACGGGTCCTCTCTCGGAAATGGAGAAAAACCCCAGCGTTCTCATCCCCCCCCCCTTCCAAGTGAATAATCAACTCCAGGTCCCAAGGGTACACACCAGGAAAGGGCAAAGGCAAGACCACCCCCCGGCAGGGGTCTCATTCTGCCACAACCTGTGTGACACTATTACTGCAGTGTGAATGGACACAGGTATTTTATGAAAGGAGGGGAGGGGAGGGGGACGTACGCCAGAGCCTCCCTGCTCTGATATTTCTCACATAGCTGTGGCAACAAGAAAGGGAGGGGCGCGAGGAGGAAGAAGCCAAAGGGGAAAAAGACAAGGGGGGGGGGGGGGGGGGGCAAGGGGAAGGAAGGGGGGAGGGAAGGGAAAAAAAAAAAAGGAAAAAAAGGGGAGGGGAAGGACGATTTTAAAAAAAAAAAAATGAACCATTTCCAATCCTTACGGAAAGAATCGCCCCCCGGGGGTCCCATTGATAGAATACAGAGGCAGGGAGGAAAGGACGGGTGGTGTCATGGAGAAGGAGTCCCCCGCCGGGTACGTTTTCACCCCCTCCCCCCCCCCCCCCCCCGTTTTTGCACTTATAAATAGGCCTCGTTTAGCTGAAAATTGTCCGTCCCGGTGCCCCTGCACCCTGGCAGAGCAAGGAAAGACGACACTGCCACCCAGCATTTTATGAATGGGATCCTGCTATGCAAATGAGGGCAATTCACAAAACAGTAGCACAATATGGCGGCTGCAAGAACTGAATACACAGAGCACAGGGACCGAACTGAGAGCTGCACAACAGAGCGACGGCCTGATAGTCACCCAGGGGGCACATACAGGGGGACACCATAGTACATGCCCCCCCCTTAAGTCCCAGGGGCACATACAGGGGGGCACCATAGTACATGCCCGCCTCTAAGTCACCCAGGGGGCACATACAGGGGGTCACATAGTACTGCCAGCCTTAAGTCACCCAGGGGGACAAAGGGGGACCATAACTGCCAGCCCTAAAAACACCCGGGGGGCACCCCCTACGGGGGGCACCATAGTACATGCCAGCCTCAAGCACCCCGGGGCACTACATGGGGAACCATGTAATGAGCCCTAAGCACCCAGGAAGGCACATACGGGGGCACCATATAAATGCCCCTCTAGCACCGGGGCACATACAGGGGCACCATAGTACATGCCAGCCCTAAGCACCCAGGGGCAATACAGGGGGTCCCATAGTACATGCCAGCCTTAAGTCACCCAGGGGCACATACAGGGGTCCATAGTACATGCCCCCCTCTAATCACCCCGGGGGCACATACAGGGGGCCCATATTAACATGCCAACCTCAAGTAAAACCCAGGGGGCACATCCCCACGGGACACCAATAGTAACATTCCCAGCCTCCACGAAAAGACCCAACCCCAGGAGGCACATACAGGGGGTCACCATAGTACATGCCAGCCTCTAAGTCACCCAGGGGGCACATACCCACAGCACATACCATAGTACATGCCAACCTCTAAGTCCCCCAAAGGGGGCCCACATACAGGGGACACCATAGTACATGCCAGCCTCTAAGTCCCCCAGGGGGCACATACCCGCACCACATACAGGGGGACACCAAAGTACATGCCAGCCTCTAAGTCACCCAGGGGGCACATACCCGCACCACATACAGGGGGACACCATAGTACATGCCAGCCTCTAAGTCACCCTGGGGCACATACAGGGGGACACCCATAGTAAAAATCCCCGCCTCTGCACCCAGTGGCACATCCCCAAGCCACCATAGTACATGCCAGCCTCTAAGACACCCAGGGGGCACATACAGGGGGTCACCATAGTACATGCCAGCCTCTAAGTCACCCAGGAGGCACATACAGGGGGTCACCATAGTACATGCCAGCCTCTAAGACACCCAGGGGGCACATACAGGGGGTCACCATAGTACATGCCAGCCTCTAAGACACCCAGGAGGCAAAATACAGGGGGCCCCATATTACATGCCAGCCTCTAAGACACCAGGGGGCACATACGGGGGGCACCATAGTACATGCCACCTCTAAGTAAACTCAACCGGGAAAAGGCACAATACAAGGGTCCCATATTAAAAATGCCAGTTTTAAGTCACAGGGGCACAATACAGGGGGTAAAACAAAGTACTTTTCCGCCCTATGCCACCCAGGAGGCATTTAAGGGGGGCACAAGTATGCAGCCACCTTTAAAAGTCCCCAAGGCACTTAACGGGGGAACCATAGCCGTTCCCGCCTTCTAAGAACCCATGTACTCGTGGCAAATACATGCCACCACTAAAAACCCCCAGGGGCATAAGGGGGACCCATAGTAAATGAAGTTCTCTTAAAGGGGGTCAAAAGGGAAAGAAACCACGTTTTACACTATATATATATATATATATATATATACACACTATATTACTAAACCTGTCTCCACAATAGCAGTCAGCAGCTTCCAGCTACATATTGTGTCCAGCACATCAGACGTATAGTTATATACCACACTGCATCCCCGCATGGACACAGGGGCGACACACAAGGTTTGGGGGGGCTGTGCATGATATGTATTAAGAAATAACTGTACACATCAATGGCAACAGAACGAGACACGAAGCAGATGGGCCCCTGGCATTAGCAAGGACCAATCACTAATCTGTGCGTTACTGGCTGAGAAAGCAATGGAATAGGACAGGATGAGTCACCCAGCAACACGCCACCAATAACATGTATGAAGCCATGTACATGAATACAGACCCTACACCTATACCGATACAGAGTATACAGACGATACACCTATACCGATACAGAGTATACAGACGATACACCTATACCGATACAGAGTATACAGACGATACACCTATGCCGATACAGAGTATACAGACGATACACCTATACCGATACAGAGTATACAGACGATACAGAGTATACAGACGATACACCTATACCGATACAGAGTATACAGACGATACACCTATACCGATACAGAGTATACAGTACCAATAACCAAAAATACCGATAATCAGATAATAATACAGACGATACACCCATACAGATACCGGGGTATACAGACGATACCCTATACCGATACAGAGTATACAGACATACACCTATACAGGGTACAGAGTATACAGAGATACCCTATAAGATACAGGTATACAGACGATACACCCATACCGAATACAGAGTATACAGACGATACGCCTATACCGATACAGAGTATACAGACGATACGCCTATACAGATACAGAGTATACAGACGATACACCTATACCGATACAGAGTATACAGACGATACCCCATACAGATACAGAGTATACAGACGAACTACCCTAATACAGATACAGAGTATACAGAAAGATACCCTATACCGATCAGAGTATACAGACGATACACCTATACAGATACAGAGTATACAGACGATACACCTATACAGATACAGAGTATACAGACGATACACCTATACAGATACAGAGTATACAGACGATACACCTATACCGATACAGAGTATACAGACGATAACATTTATACAGATACAAAAGTATACAGACGATTCATTATACAGATACAGAGATACAGACGATACCAACACTACTATACCGATCAGATATACAGACGATACCCTATACCGATAAAAGAGTATACAGACGATACATCTATACAGATACAGAGCATACAGACGATACACTATAACCGGAAACAGAGATACAGACGATACCTCTATACCGATACAGAGTATACAAAAACGATACCCTATACCGATACAGGTATACAGACGATACACCCATACCTGATTTCAGAGTATACAGACGATACGCATATACAGATACAGAGTATACAGACGATACACCTATACCGATACAGAGTATACAGACGATACGCCTATACAGATACAGAGTATACAGACGATACACCTATACCGATACAGAGTATACAGACGATACGCCTATACAGATACAGAGTATACAGACGATACACCAATACAGACACAGAGTATACAGACGATACACCAATACAGACACAGAGTATACAGACGATACACCAATACAGACACAGAGTATACAGACGATACACCTATACCGATACAGAGTATACAGACGATACACCTATACCGATACAGAGTATACAGACGATACACCTATACCGATACAGAGTATACAGACGATACACCTATACCGATACAGAGTATACAGACGATACACCTATACAGATACAGAGTATACAGACGATACACCTATACAGGTAGAGAGTATACAGACGATACACCTATACAGATACAGAGTATACAGACGATACACCTATACCGATACAGAGTATACAGACGATACATCTATACAGATACAGAGTATACAGACGATACACCTATACCGATACAGAGTATACAGACGATACACCTATACCGATACAGAGTATACAGACGATACACCTATACAGATACAGAGTATACAGACGATACACCTATACAGATACAGAGTATACAGACGATACATCTATACAGATACAGAGTATACAGACGATACACCTATACCGATACAGAGTATACAGACGATACACCTATACCGATACAGAGTATACAGACGATACACCTATACCGATACAGAGTATACAGACGATACGCCTATACCGATACAGAGTATACAGACGATACACCTATACCGATACAGAGTATACAGACGATACGCCTATACAGATACAGAGTATACAGACGATACACCTATACCGATACAGAGTATACAGACGATACACCTATACCGATACAGAGTATACAGACGATACGCCTATACAGATACAGAGTATACAGACGATACGCCTATACAGATACAGAGTATACAGACGATACACCTATCGAACAGATATCCAAGTATACAAAACCGATACACCTATACCGATACAGAGTATACAGACGATACATCTAGTACAGATAACAGAGATACAGAACGATACAATATACCCATACAGAGTATACAGACGATACCCCTATACGATACAGAGTAAAACAGACGATAAAACCATAACGATACAGAGATACAGACGATACATCTTACAGATACAGAGCATACAGACGATACATCTATACCGATACAGAGTATACAGACGATACACCTATACCGATACAGACGATACCTATACCGATACAGAGTATACAGACGATACACCTATACAGATACAGAGTATACAGACGATACACCTATACCGATACAGAGTATACAGACGATACACCTATACCGATACAGAGTATACAGACGATACACCTATACCGATACAGAGTATACAGAAAGATACATCTATACATATACAGAGTAAACAGACATACACCATACAGAACAGAGTATACAGACGATACACCCAAAACAGAACAGAGTATACAGACCCATACACCATACCGAACACGAGGTATACAAAACGATACACCCATACCGATACAGAGTATACAGACGATACACCTATACACATACAGAGTATACAGACGATACACCTTTTACCGAATAAGAGTAAACAGACGATACACCTATACCGATACAGAGTATAAGACGATACACCTATACAGGTAAGAGTATACAGCGATAACCTATACAGTAAGAGTATACACCTATACACCTATACAAAATATGAATATTATACAGACGATAACAAAACCCTATAAAAACATACAGATACAGAGTATACGACGATACAACCTATACCGATACAGAATTTTACAGACGATACTCTATACAGATACAGATATACAGAAAGATACCTATACCGATACAGAGTTATACAGACGATACACCTATACCGATACAAGTATACAGGGCGATACACCTATACAGTAAGAGAATACAGACGATACACTATACAGATACAGAGTATTTCAGACGATACACCCATAAACCCTTACAAGATCAGAAGATACACCTATACCGATACAGAGTATCAGACATTACACCTATACCGATACAGAGTATACAGACGATACATCTATAGAAAAGATATACAGACGATACAACCTATACCGATACAGAGTATACAGACGATACACCATACCGATACAGAGTATACAAAAACGATAACCCTATACCCATAAGTATACAGACGATACGCCTATACAGATACAGAGTATACAGACGATACATCTATACAGATACAGAGTATACAGACGATACAACTATACCGATACAGAGTATACAGGACGATTTCACCTTTTCCGATACAGAGTATTTAAAACGTAACCCTATACCGATACAGAGTATAACAGACGAACCCTATACCGATACAGAGTATACAGACGATACACGATACCGATACAGAGTATACAGACGATACATCTATACAGATACAGAGTATACAGACGATACACCTATACAGAAACAGAGAATAAAGACGATAACACTATACAGATACAGATAATACATACTAAACACATATAACGATACACAGTATACAAACGATACATCTATCCAGATACAGAGTATACACCTATACCGATACAGAGTATACAGACGATACACCTATACCGATTTCAGAGTATCAGAGACATCCTCTTTTACGATACAGAGTATACAGACGATACCCTATACGATACAGAGTATACAGACGATACACCCAACCGATAAAAGAGTATACAGACGATTACATATAAAAGATACAGAGTATACAGACGAAAACCCTATACCGATACAGAGTATACAGACGATACCCTTTTACGATACAGAGTATCAGACGATACACTATTTAAAATACAGAGTATACAACGATACCCTATACAGATACAGAGTATTTCAGACGATACAACTTTTACGATACAGAGTATCAGACGATTTCACCTATACGATACAAAAGTATACAGACGGGTACACCCATACAATACAGAGTATTTCAGACGATACAACCTATACGACACAGAGTATACAGACGATACATCTATACCGATACAGAGTATACAGACGATACATCTATACCGATACAGAGTATACAGACGATACACCTATACCGATACAGAGTATACAGACGATACAGCTATACCGATACAGAGTATACAGATAAACACCTATACAAAATACAGAGATACACCTATACCGATACAGAGTATACAGACGGATACAAACCATACCGATACAGAGTATACAGACGATACCTATACCGAATACAGAGTAAACAGACGATACCCTATACCGATAACAGAGTATACAGACGATACACCTAACGAATACAGAGTATTAACATCTATACGATACAGAGTATACATCTGTAACCCTGGAGTATGCAGAATGCACACAGCGCACCGGCCAGAGGGAATTGCAGAGCCCGTAACACATGGTCACCATTGTCATTCACAGACACATCTTTTGCATTTTCACACATTTTGTAACACATTTACCAGCAGAGCTGATGGGGGTGGGGGTCATACCCCCAAATTAACCAGTGCAATTCTACAGTTTAAAATGTAAAAGCTCATAAATGCACATAAATGTGACCGCTTCCTTTAGAGGGGTTGTCTCACTACAAGGATTGCTGCTTTTTATGTTAAAGATCTTGCAAAAGAACAAGTCCTTTGCAAATATGTGTCCATTAACAGTGTCCTACCTATTCCTAGATATCCCCTCTTGTATGGGCTGCATCAGCTCCTCAGGTGCTATAGCACTACAGCCCTGTAAAATTTCCCTCTGATAGGCTGCCAGCATTGGAAGGGGGGAGCTTCCCCAAACGTCGCACTTGCGTGCGTCAGCTGTCGCTCTGATCCCGGCGTCTCTTGCTCACCACGCTGGGAGCTTATCTAAGGACTTACTTCATTGAACGGCATGGACTCCCTGCAACTAAAAATCTGAGTATCTTGCCATTTTTTCTTGTCATATTTGTATCTGACGGAACTATTTGTATGGTGTAAAGTCAGAAGATGATTGTTATTTTTAAAGTAAGTTTATTAAAGTTTGATAACATTTTTTTCCACGGTTCACCTTTTTTCTTGTTGCTATAGAAAAGACCCCGTTCTATGCTTCTGATAGGCTGCCAGGCTGGTTTTTTATAGCAAAACCCCTTTCTATCGCTTCTGATAGGGGGCCAGGACTGGGTTGTATAGCTACAGACCTGTTTATTCTTCCCGGTTTGGGGTTTCAGCACTGGCGCTATACTCAGACCCGTTATATCCAAATTTTATAGGGCTGCCGCACTGGCAGTATGCTACGACTGTTCTCTCTCTCCTGATAGGCTGCCACGCAGGTTGCCCTTAGCTACAGACCTGTTCTCTCTCCCTGTAGAGCCTGCCAGCGCAGGTTGCTATAGCTACAGACCTGTTCTCTCTCTCCTGATAGGCTGCCAGCGAAGGTTGCTATAGCTACAGACCTATATCTCCTGATAGGCTGCCAGTGCAGGTTGCTATAGCTACAGACCTCTCTCCTATAGGCTGCCGTGCAGGCATAGCTATGACTCTCTCTCCTGATAGGCTGCCAGCGCAGGTTGCTATAGCTACAGACCTCTCTCTCCTGATAGGCTGCCAGCGCAGGTTGCTATAGCTACAGACCTCTCTCTCCTGATAGGCTGCCAGCGCTGGTCACTATAGCTACAGACCTGTTTGATCTCTCCTGATAGGCTGCCAGCACTGGTTGCTATAGCTACAGACCTATCTCTCCTTAAATGCTGCCAGCGCTGGTCACTATAGCTACAGACCTGTTTGATCTCTCCTGATAGGCTGCCAGCACTGGTTGCTATAGCTACAGACCTGGCTTCTACTGCAGCCTAGTAGAAGCCAGTAAACACGCCCCTGACTTCAACATGAAACCAAGACAACAGGACGAATCAATGTAGCGAGACAACCCCTTTAATTACAGATTTTTTTCATTTCTTAATCAATGTTCTATGTTCTGGGCAAAACATTGAATCATGTCAGTCAAAAAACAAACACTGGTCCCCAGAACACAGGGAAATCCACCACCTCGTGTCTAATGTGTAAAAATAATCCAAAAATTTCCACCTGAACCATTCCTTTAGGGAATCAGCAGGATCCAGCGCATACGGCGACTCATTTCAGAACACATCCGCCGTACGCATGAGGCTGTATCCCCAATGATAAAGCTCCTTTGCTGGGGGGGGGGGCAATTTTTCGGATCTGCTGAAAATCATTTCAGTTGTACTGGATTTTTCGGACTATAAGACGCACCCCCCCCCCCCCCCACCCCCAAATTTGGGAGGAAAATGGTGGCGCTTCTTAAAGTCCGGAAAATATGGTACTTTCCATTAGAGGCCAAGTAGCTGTAACATGAGAATGAGGCCGGGTGTATCGGAGGGTCCGCGGTCCTATCGCTGCCTCTACAGTGTGATATCACCACAGGTGGGAAACTGCTCAGATGCCAGAGGCCGATGGAGACCCAGAGCAAGAATTTATGAACAATCCACTGCTCACATATGGACAGCAATGTGTGTGAAGGATTGCAAGGGGCAGAGACAATATTACACATATAGCACATGTGGCACAGACATGTAATATTACACATATATGGGGCATAACCTTGTAATATTACACATATATGGGGAATAACCATATAATGTTAAACACATAGCACATGGGGCACAGACATGTAATATTACACATATATGGGGCATAACCATTAAAATACAATATTTGGGGCAAAATAAAACTTTGTAATATTACACCTATTTTGGGGATAACCATTAATTTAAAAAATAGAAAAATTT
>JAODAL010006061.1:0-137293 GCA_025379985.1 Phyllomedusa bahiana
CGATTTTTTTTGTATTTTTTCCGGACCCAAATTTGATTCTGGGTATCCAAAAAAGGGGGATGGAATGGCCCGAGCTCGTTTCCCCACGCCATAGAGGTGTTGTCCTGCCCAGCAGCCAGCTCTTCTGAGCGGACCTTCGCCAGCTGGGGAGTCATTACAGACAAACGACCCGCTTTCCACAGATAAGGGGAAAACGTTGATTTTCTAAAGATAAATCAGGAAATGATGTTTTGGCCCCAATTCCCGAGGTCCCCGATTAGTTCCCGGTCTACTTCCATTCCTTTTTCAAACAAAATGGTCCCTCTTGAAAATTTTTTTAAATGATCTTTCTTACTGAAATTTTTATTTCAGTTCCCAAAGTTCATTTTGGGGTTTTTGCTGTGGGGGGACTGTAAAGAGAAAGGGTTTCATGAAAAAGTTTTTCCATTTACTCCTTCATCTTGAATTTTTTGCATTGTAAAAGGGTTTTTGGGGCTTTGGGGTGAGAACAGCAATAATCATGGTCCTTTGGAACAGAAATGTGGCTTCTAAGTGGCATTTCCCCCTCAAATTTTTAACAGTGGTGAATCTTTTTTAAAATTTTTTGGGGGTCATGTGTTTTGAAAGCATAATTTACGGGTTATTTTAAAAAAAATGTTGTTTCTAACAGCATTTGTTCTTCACATTTCAAAGGGGTAAGGGGGTCTGTTTTAAATTTTTGGGGGCATTTTGCTGTGAAATGCAGTAGCAAAGGTCCTATTAAAAAAAAGTGGTTTTAACGACATTTGTTCTTCACAATTGTCAAGAGGGCTCAAGGGTGTGGTCTGTCAAAAAACAGAATAGGTAGGACCTGTTAATGGAAATTTGAAAAATGATTGTTTTTGCAAGATCTTTACCATGGTTGGGCCCAACAGTATAGCAAATTTCCCTTTAAACTAAAAGGGTGGTTCCAAAACCTTTTTTATTTTTTAAATTGGGGTCATGAGTTTGGGGTATGCTGTGGCCCCGGACAGTATAGTCAATGTCCAGTTCAACTAAAATGGTGGTTCAAAGACTCCTTTTTCCGGCACTTTTTAAATCTGGGGTCTGCAGGTTTGGGGCTCATGCTGTGGCCGGGGACAGGGATAGTCTATGTCCAATGAAACTAAAATGGTGGTTCAAAGATTCCTTTTTTCGGCACTTTTTAAATCTGGGGGTCATGAGGTTTGGGGCTCTTTGCTGTGGCCCAGGACAGATATGTCATGTCCAGTTCAACTAAAATGGGGGTTTCAAAGACTCCTTTTTCCGGCACTTTTTAATCTGGGGTCATGAGGTTTGGGGCTAATGCTGAAATCCAGGACGGGGATATTCAATGTCCAATTCATTTTAAAATGATGGTTCAAATCATATGCCTTCAGGCACTTTTTAATTTGTGGGTCAGAAGGTTTAAGGGTCAGGCTGTGGTACAGCAGGGATAGTGAAATGGTCTGTAACTTTTTTTCTGTGACTTTTATACCTAAGTGTGTTGCCTAAGATGTAGCACGTATCCATTTTACTGTTGTGGATGTTAAATTCCAGCTTCTCAGCCTGTTTGGGTGTAAGAATGAAGGTGTTGTTCCTCTCCCATAGACTTTAATGGTCATCGGCAATAATCTATAATCGACTATCGGAAATCGTCTTGATAATTGCCGATATCGGCTATCGACCCGATGACGATAGTCACTCATCACTAATTACAATATTAAACTCCATCCCCTGCACCCTCTGAAGATCATGCCTGCAGCTCATCTTCTGGGGTTTCAGAATATAGAGTTCAAGCTGCACAATATGATTCTGGGGGGTACAAACCACAGCTACTGCAAAATCTCCTGGGGGGATGGTTCATTGCCCACCCAAGGACATAGTGCCAGTAAGCTGTGCTCTGTACTCCCCTCTCCCACCCTTCTCCAGCATTGTGTTTTGCATCCTAGTGCCAACACAAAATACAAATCCCACCTGTCACCCCAAAGCTCTATCGACCCCACTTATCACCCCCACCTCCACTTATCACCCCATAACCTCCCTACCTCCACCTATCATCCCATAGCCCCTTCACCTACACCTGTCATCTAATAAACTCCCAATAACATCCACATATCAACCCCATAGCTCCCTCACCTCTACCTATCACCCAATAATCTCCCCACCACATCCATATATCAACCAATAGTCCCCTCACCTCCACATATCAGTCCCTATCACCTCCACATATCACCCCACAACCTTCCCACCTCCACCTATCACCCCATTGAATAATACAGCCAGTAATGGTGTATCCCGTAGCAGATTTTCAAAATATAGAGTTCTATGCACACATTTTAAATAAAATTAATTATCTATGTGAAATTTATAAGACTGATATGAGTTTTGTTGGTCCCAAAGGTAAAGATGAAGTGAAAATGAGCAGCATTAGCTTCAATACACATTTAGTTCATTCTGTGTCTACTGTACATGTGTTGACTACTGTGTCTATCTTCCCATGAGAGGCAGACCTAATTTCATTGCATTAAGATAAAGATTGTGATCATAATCAGATGATGAGTAGGATAACTTGACTTCAAGTAGGTGTAATTATGTCATCTAAGCAAACTTATCTTCCTGACTGTGCCTACGCTGACAGGAAATTAATTGTTGCTGCCAGTTCTATATGTAGTATGAAGAGCAGTTTGAAAACTAAGTTACATTATTAAATATAATTTGTGAATACAAGTGAAGAATACTAGACATAGACTATGCACAACTTAAACTTAAAGAGGTTCTCCAGGACTGTTTATTTGTTATAGGCCTTACAACTGTATTATATTAAAATATGTAATTCATACTTAATTATTTATCTGTCCTGATGTGCAGAACCAGGCAAAGAACCCTATACTCCCTTCTCCCTACCGCCTGCAAACCATATGACGTTCATTGATCACATGGCCTCAGTGAAAGTTTTGACCTCACTCAGTGGGTTTGCTTTGAAGCCAGGCTTGGCTCAGAAACACACCACTGTAATAGATATGACCTGAGCACAGAAAGATCTGGCTGCTCACACTCTTGCAAGGGAATAGTTTTCAAGTGAATAGAAGTAATTACATTAGAGTAATTAAGAGGAAAGGAAAAACTGTTTGTTGATCTTTGAGTCCTGCTGGCAGAACTTGGTGATGGAAGCTGAGGACAGCAGTTCCAAGTTGGGGGAATGTGTACTGCTCGCTCTCTACTGAAAATGATGTACAGTTCACACAGTGACTGATGAGTCCTAACTATTATCATTATCATGACAGCAAATACACAGCTGAGGGGAATACACACTTATGTCAACACAATGTCTAGCAGTGATAAGTATGGAGGGATTAGAATACAGTCTAGGCCTTGTAGGAAAGCAATGCTGGAGAAAAACTGTCACTCCCACGAGGAGGAAGTTTCACTTCAAAAAGTCGAGCTTATTATAGATGAATAAGAAGGCAAAAGAAAAGGAACACATAAAGGTAGTGTAATATCTTTACTTTTCAATATAAATGCTGTTTTTATTGTTCTGTAAAATCTTTAAACTCCTGGATAATCCCTCTAAAGGGGTTGTCTGGATTTTTTTCTATTTAAAAGGTTTAGCCTTGATGAAGAAATAAAATTTTTAATTATGCACCACACCAAGCTGTCTGCCATCATTTCCATGTCCCCAGTGATATCCTCTTCCTGCTTCCTGGCCCTAACTCAGGAATATCCTGTTTCTGGACTAGATAGGAGAAGGAGCAGATCAATGGAAATCAGGTTAGTTGATGGCAGCATGAAAATAGAAGCTGTGGGAAAAAGTTACTCTGAATTGCTCTTATTTCACAGCTAGCACAGGTGAACATCAGTAAAATCACAAGCCTCAGACAATTTACAGTAAAACAGTGTGTAGATTTTACCACATAGTTCTTGGCTATGTGGAGAATGACAAGACTTTACTGTCTAAAAATACCCAAAGACACAATGATTGATGTGTAATGATAAAGTTTAGAACTAAGGTAATTTGAGATTCAAAATAAGGATGCTCGACAATATAAACCCTACTAAATTTCAGTGAGCTTGGAAGCAGCATGTCGCGTAGTAGCCACACCCCTTTTCAGTAATCCAATTCATGGCCGCTCCTGCTTTTCAAGGCACAATGCCCACCTGTCGAGCATTGTGCATAAACTGTTTTAAGTCCATAATGTTTGTCGGAGATATGCTGCGACATGCCACGACAAAATTGTGCCACTTTTTGGCGCATTTTTAGACACTTTTCTGTTGCAACCACATTAGTAAATGTGGGCCCTTTGGATAGAAAAAAATAGTTTTGGGGATTCATTGTTTCTTGGTCCCAGCAAGCCCTTGTAGCAGTGGTCTGGTGCCCCCCCAGCCTGTTAGTTCAGACAGTGAACATTAAAGGCAAGGGGCAGGACTCCACTCAACTTTTTTTCTAAAAATTTTTTTTTTTATGTTGAAAGGACAGTAAAAAGATCTTTTTTATTAAGGGTCGGGGGACCAGTCAGGGGAACCGGAAGACACAGACAGATGAGGCCCCTGACCTGGTCCAAAACCCCTGTCCCTGCTTTTGGGGGTACCCGACCCCTTTAAAAAGTAAAACCAAAAAAGTTGTAGGGCGTTAGCTCACCTTGATTGTCGTTCCCCTGGTCGTCCTGTGAAAGGTTTTTTTCCCTTCGGGGTTCTCCGTCCTCAGTAAAGACCCAAAATGAAAGAAAGTGGGAACTTTTTCTGCCAAGGGGTAAAAAAAGTTAAAATCTTTTTTTTCTTTAAAAAATGCAATGGTGCAGAGGGAAAAAAAGTAGTAGCAAAGAAATTTTTCTTTTTCTTTGTGAAGCTACACTGAATACGGGGGGGCACAAGCACAGATAAAAAAATACAAAACACAAAAGGGAATGTAGGCAAGCAAAGGTTTGGGAGTAAGCGGGCAGCGCGTACCCCAAACGGGAACAGAGAGAAAAAAGTTTAAGACAAGCAAAGGTCAATCGGTCGGGCAAAAAAGTACAAAAACCAAGGAGAAAGAATGTCGTAGGCGCAGGGTCAGGCAACAGAAAGGAAGAATAAAGGGGAGCTAGTTCAGGCGAGACCTCTATAGAGGCAAAGATGAAGGGGAATTTAACTTTAAAAGGGAAAACCCAAACAAGGGGGATTGAGGTCAAGGTGGAAGAAAAACAAGGTGGATTTGGGGAAAGAAGGTTGTCAATCAAAAAGGAGAAAACTCATTAAAAACCAGAGTGCTGGGGATTCCTGCCGGGCGTTGGCCCCGGAGTCAATCAGAAAAAAGCAGGAGAACCCCGCCCTTAGTGAATTTTCAATTCAAAACATCAATAAGAAACCCGGGCTTCCGTCGCAAAGGCCCCGGCCCGGGGAACAGGTCCAAAACTGGGTTCTGTAGGCTTTTCAGACTTAAGTAGGAATAATTTGCTCAAGCACCTCTGTTTGTTAGTCCTCTTGCTATACCATATTTAGCAGCTGAAAGTAAAATACAAGCTCATTAATGCACATAATGCCTGAGTAAAGTATGGTAAAATTTTATGTTTTCCGGGGGTTTGGAAAAGGGCTGATTCAATTGACTTTTTTTCCTTATGGAAAATGCTTTGATATTCAATCTTTTTTTGTGCACAGCCTGCTTCTGCAATTTCTTTTCTGTTTTAGTAGGTAAAAGGTTCCCCCTATTTTGGTAAATTAAAAATTTGGTTTGGGAAATGAAAAAGTTGTAAAATTTTGGTAAACAAAAAAAAATGAGCAAAAGAATATATTCCATATGCTGAGTTTTTTTACGTAATAAAATTCATATACTATACAGGGGTTGTGTAAATGAAAAAAACAAACCTTTTTTCATACCCTAATAATTTAATCCTCTTTTTTGGCCTGGCTTCACTTGGCCAGAGTGGACACTGGTTACAAAGATCATCTCACTTTGGAAAACCCATCTTGTCTTTCATTCAGTTAAAAAAAATAGGATGAATAAAAACACCTTTTATCAATAGCTGATATTATGCAATGCTTTAAGCATATCATTTCCTGAAGCAGACCTAACTATATCTACATACCTTTTACTCATTGCACTGTGATCACAAGGCCATAAAGGCCAGATTTGTTTTCTATACCATTTTGATGGGTAGTCAACATCTGGTTAATAAAATAAATAAAAAAAAAAAAAGTACTTGAAGGCTGAGAGTGTCCATCTTGGGTTAAAATATTCTAAAAGGGGTATTCCAGGACCAATCAATGCTCGTTTGTCCATTAGGATATGAGTAAAAATAGAAGCTAAGACTTATACTTACTCCTTGGATGCTCCCGTTTGCTCCAAGCTTCCAGTCCGTTCATCCAGGCTGAAGCAGTGAACATTGACACTGACAGCTCCAGCCAATCATGTGACCTCTCTGTCACGTGAACGATGAATGTTCACTGCTTCAGCCTAGATGAAGTGACCGGCAGCTGGGAGTGAAGGAGACCATCCGGGAGGTGAGAATGAGTCTTCTCTATTTTTCCTCATACCCCGGATGAACGAGCATTGATTGGTACTGGAACACCCAGAGATGAAGGAACACAACCAGATATTGATTTTTAACCCTTCTTTCACAAGTCTCCAGATACTTGCAAGTCTTACCACTATGTTACCTATAGCCATTACTGCATATAATGCACAATACTGCACAAAAGCTTTAAATAAGTGTGGAAAAAATACAGCAAAATAATGCTTTCAAAAATAGTGTTAATGCTTTATTTTAATCAGTTAACAAAATATGAAGTGAATGAACAAGAAATAAATCTAGATTAAATCAATATTTGATGAGACCATTTTTTGCCTAGTCTTCTCGGTACAGTTGCAGAACGTTTTTGAAGGTATTTGGCAGGAACATTATTTATTTATCTATCTTGCAGAAGTAACCCAAGATCTTCTGCACCAATCTTTCCATCTCTTCATGTAATCTCAGGAAGACTCGATGATGCTGACATCAGGGCTCTTTGG
The DNA here is from genome assembly GCA_025379985.1 of Phyllomedusa bahiana. NCBI lineage: Eukaryota > Metazoa > Chordata > Amphibia > Anura > Hylidae > Phyllomedusa > Phyllomedusa bahiana. The sequence continues at coordinate 6,962 of JAODAL010006061.1, forward strand.
TGCCATATCATCATTTCCAGGACTCCAAGTCAAAGAGTGGTCACACGGAATATTCATGTGATTTAGATTTCATTTTGTTTATCGGCTTTGCATTTTGTAAATTCAGAAATAAACTATTAACACTTCTATTTTCAAAGCATTCATAATTTTCAGTAATATTTCCACATCTGTTTTAAACATTTGCACAGTACTATAAATTAGGTTTCACACAGCCAGTGGTATGGAGTATTAACATCCCTATCCCATTCAGTTCACAGTGACAAATCAATATCCCGGTAGTTAGAAGGTAAAACTAAAGGCCTGAAGACATTTTAATGAATCATTTTTTTTTTTCCAGCTTATTGCATTTCAGGGTTTGCATTAACTTTCCCCCTTCATTAGGTAAATCTGTGTAAACCACTGAAAACCTTCTTTTATGTTTATAGTCTAGCAAAAACTTAAGGGCAACATGTATGAATTCGAATGCGTACTTTTTTTTTACTTGGCGCCGACACCAGAGTTCTAAATAGATATTGAAGATTGTAGAATACGACAGATTTTTGGCGCATTACATAGAGCTTAATGCGCCAAACTTTGTATGGGCATAGAGTGTAATGCGGCAAACTTGGCGCACTAAGCTCTATGTAATGCGCCAAGAATCTGTTGTATTCTACACTCTTCTAAAAAGTACGCATTCGAATTCATACATGTTGCCCTAAGTTTCTTTCTCACACTATATTTCTTTCCTGGATAAGATTCTAAACCATAACTTGCTGAAAGTATAAGCGAGACCAACATTTAATTAGTTTTATCAACTGGAACCCAGTTAACAGGATCATAGTAACTAATAAGCTCACCTGAGCCTTTCACAATAGATTTATTTTTTAATACCATTTTGTCCGCTCTATATGGGATTTGTCATTACCTGTCATATCATTTGCTCTGCTAAATGTTTATATTTCCACATGAGGTGGACTCATTGATTTTGTCACTTTTTATGTGTTTAGAGGGGATTTACCATGTGGTGACATATTTGTTACGAATTTTTATTATTAATTATTTGATATTGCAGCCAGACAGAGGGGACAGATTAAACAATGGGAGTAGTTGTGGAAGTAGTAGTCATGGTGACCCCAGACTTCAGCCAAATATCCTTTACTCCCCTGGGTTGGTAATAAAAAAAGGAATACACTAGATGTTGATGTTGTGATGATAATCCCAGAGGGAAAACCTCGCACCACCATCTCCTTGTCTGCTGGAACTTGTGGTGCCTTTGATGGAGTGCAAAACTACAGGAGATTCAGAGTGGAGATGAAATGATAGGCATTCGTGACAAAACAGCTTGCCATATACAGGTTTCTTCATGCACATAAGCAAGTGTGTAGGTACATATTTCTTCATATTCACTTACAACACATTACAGCTAGAGATGGGCGAATTTTTCAAAAATTCGGTTTGCCGACTTCGCCAAATTTTCCGACAAAATTTGTTTCGGTCCGAATTACTTCGGGACAAATCGCGTTAAAAAACAGCTATTTCCAGGCTACAGAGAGCCTGTAGGGTGCTGTAGAATGTTGTTCCATGCTTAAATATGCAGAGGGAGCTTGGTTTGGTCTTCATACAATGCGGTGTTTTAGAATGACACGCACATGACTGCCGCCGCTCTTAGAATCGCTTCACTCTAAAATTCCCTGTGCACTTACAGGGGCAAAACTGACCAAAAAACTGAAGCAGGAACGTAGCCTGATAAAGTCATGGCAGCGCCAGCTGGAAAAAAAGAAGCTGAGTGCTAAGATCCTACGATAGCATCAAAGAACACAGTAGTAGGTTACCGGAGCCACCACAGATCGCAGCACAGTAAGGGGACGATGGCAATAGCCACGCCAGGGAGCGGAATCTAAGTAGGTCCCAGTTTTCACCAGAGCCTGCCGCAAGGCGGGATGGACTTGCTGCGGCGGGAGTCTGCCAGGTCGTTACCCCTGACATGACTTGCTTGCGGTGGCAGCTGAGGTGTAGTGAGGTACAAAATCGTAAGGCAAACTCGGAGTCGGGGACAAGCGTAAGGTCAGGACAGCCGGCAAGGATCGTGGTCAAGGGACGGAGGCAAGAGGTACGGTACATGGATATGACAGATGAGGCTCAATAGGAGGCGGAGGCGGTTTTTCCTGTTTGTAATTTGGACATATGATTCTCATTCTTCATACTGAAGAAGCTCATGCCAAGCCAGTTTTGCAGCATTTGCTTGTAGTTCAGTCTTCCAGTTTTGTACTAAATTCCATCCCTAATGGCACCGAATGCAAAATAAGCACCTAAAACATTCCCTGTATTTAGGGTCTCCTTCAATTCCATACGCTGCATTTCAACAAATTGGTGTCACGCAGAAACTGGATTCGAGCTACCATGTTTATACTTCATAATAAACTGTGTTGGAACTTTTTTAGGTATTAATGAAGAAGCTGATGGAGGTAGAATTGCCTTGGCCAAAAATGGTTTCGGAACGTTAGCAAACTGACTATGGAGGATTTCTCTATAGTATTTGAGTTTGTCCTCCCTCTCAGCAGCTGGAAAAAAGGCTCCCATTTTGGACCGCTAGCGAGGGTCCAAGAAGGTGGAGAGCCAGAAGTCATCCCTCTGCCGGATGGTGACTATTTAGCTGTCACTAGCCAGGCAAATCAGCATGCTGCAGGCCATGTGCGCAAGTGATTCTGAGGGACTCCCTGCCTCCATCTCCACTGTATACTGCCACGTTGCTTGGGGGTACTTGGGGGACAGTGGGCACAATGAGAGTGTGGAGGGCATGGCCAGCAGCCACAGCAGCAGCATGAGGTCAGAGAGTGGAAACAATACACAGTGTGGAGGTGACGGCATCAACAGCATCAGCAGTATGGGGTTCAGAGAAACATTTGTGGAGGTGCCCAGCAACATCAGGAGTCCACAGAGTGGCACAATGACAGAGTGTGTAGGTCACGGCACTTTGAATAAATGCTGCGTAACAATATGTAACTAATTCCATTTATTATACATCATAGAAACATACTTTCAATAGTTAAGGAATGTTACTTGACACTTACTGCACGTAGACATGTGGTAGGCAGTCCAAATGAAGTAAGAAATCTTTCATATGCTTCCGCATTAGTTTAGCGTCTTGTTCGAGCACACATGTGGACAGGCGCTTACTGCCCGCCGTCCCCATTTTGTGCCGAACAAGACGCTGAACTAATGCGGATGCATATGAAAGATTTCTTACTTCATTGGACTGCCTACCACATGTCTACGTGTACAAGTGCAAGGACATTCCTTAACTATTGAAAGTATGTTTCTATGATGTATAATAAATGGAATTATTACCATTTGTTACCCAGCATTTTTTCAAAGTGTTACTAAGTATGGGGCCGCAGATCCCCTAGTGCAGGGTAAAGTGGTTGGGCATATATTTATTACATCCACCGGAGTGATTTCGTGGTGTGTAGGTCATGGCAGCAGCCACAGCAGCAGCATGAGGTCAGAGAGTGGCACAAGGACATTCTGGAGGTGGCAAAAACAGGAGTAGGCCACAGAGTTGCAGAATAACAGAGTGTGGAGGTCACAGCAGCAGCCACAGCAGCAGCATGAGGTCAGACAGTGGCACAATGAAATTCTGGAGGTGGCAAAAACAGGAGTAGTGGATGTCATGGCAGCAGCCACAGTAGCAGCATGAGGTCAGACAGTGGCACAATGACACAGTGTAGAGATGACGTAATCAACAGCAGCAGCATGAGGTCAGAGAGTGGCACAATGACACAGTGTGGAGGTCACGGCACCAGCAACAGCAGCAGCAGCAGCAGCATGAGGTCAAAGAGTGGTACAATGACAGAGTGTGGAGGTGGGTGGCAATACCAGTTCCTGGTAAAGATGGTGGTAGGCAGATGGAGAAACTGGAAGCAGATGTGTGGCATCAGGTGGATGGCGGCATCGTAATAGTGGCTGAGGCATGTAGTTTGAATCCAGACTCATTTCTTAAAGTTTTGGTGAGGCGTCATGGCTGATGTAATCTGATGCCTAAGGCATTGGTGTGTAGAAATCCTGGCCGATCCTTGCCTGATTCATCTTGACAAAGGTCAGTCGTTCCACATTTCCCGTGGACAAGCGGGTTCTCCTTGGGGTAACGATGGCCCCCGCTGCACTGAACACCCGCTTTGATGCCACCCTACTGGCCAGGCAGTACAGCTTCACCACTGAAAACTCGGCAAGTTGCGGCCACACATCCAGTTTGGCTGCCCAGTAGTCCAGCGAATCTTCTAACTGGGGTGGCAGAGTGCTGTCTAAGTAGGCCACCACCTGTTGGTTCAGGGTCTGCTCAAGATCCTGCTGCTGCTGGCGAGTGCCCTCCTCACTAGGCGGGTGAAGGAGGCTGCTCATCAGCGACTCCAGACTTAGGTTGCTGCTGATGGAGCTGGTACTGCTCCTAACCCCCCACCTTCCCCCAGCATCCGCGGCAGTGGTACGTGAGCACTGAGGAACCCCCCGGTCAGACCTGTCAGAGGAGGGACGATGCCGCACATAGGCAGCGGCCAACTGACTACAGAGGATTTCTCTATAGTATTTGAGTTTGTCCTCCCTCTCAGCAGCTGGGAAAAAGGCTCCCATTTTGGACAGGTAGCGAGGGTCAAATAGGGTGGAGAGCCAGAAGTCATCCCTCTTCCGGATGGTGACTATTCGGCTGTCACTAGCCAGGCAAATCAGAATGCTGCGGGCCATCTGCACAAGGGACTCCGAGGGACTCCCTGCCTCCATCTCCACTGTATACTGCCACGGTGTGTCTGGGTCATCTGCCTCGTTTTCCTTATCTCCATCTACCAAGTTCAGCTGCTCCTGCTCCTCCTCTCCTGTCACCTGGGTAGAAAAACCACTCATTTCACCAGACAATGCTTGTGCTCCAATATCCTCCTTCTCCTCCTCCAGTTCAGTCCCCACTGGAATCATGTGGCCGCGAGATGTAGTCGCCACGTCTCCAGTCCCCTGCCCAGACAGATTTTTCAGCATCTGTTCCAGGACATGAAGCAGTGGAATGACGTTATACATACCGTAGTCCTGGCGACTGACAAATAACGTGGCCTCCTCAAACGGCCTCAGCAAACGGCAGGTGTCACGCATGAGCTGCCACTGCCTGACCTCAAAGTTACACAGGGGAGTACTCCTGTCTGCCTGGATCATCAAAAAATCGTTAATGGCCTTTCTCTGTTCATACAGTCGGTCCAACATGTGCAGGCTGGAATTCCAACTGGTGGAAACATCGCATATCAGTGTGTGTTGGGGGAGGCCGTTCTCCCGCTGCAAATCCAGGAGAGTGTTCCTGGCTTTGTAAGAATGGATGAAGTGCATGCATTTTCCTGGCCATTTTAAGAATCTTCTGAAGATCGGTGGAAGACTTCAGGAACCTTTTCACAACCAGATTGAACACACACGCCATGCAGGGCGCATGGACCATTCCTTCCTCGGTGCAGCGCGGATACCATGTTCCTCCCATTGTCCGTCACCATCGTTCCGATTTGCAGTTGACGCGGAGAAAGCCACACATCGATGTCTTGCTGCATGACGCGGAGCAGTTCCTCCCCTGTGTGACTTCGTTCGCCGAGGCAAGTCAGGTGTAGAACTGTGTGACACCGCTGTGCCCTACACATGTGGTATGACGGAGCAGTACTTGTGGAGGCTGAGATGGTGGTGGTGGTGTTGGTGGAGGAGGCGAACATTGGCGCAGGAGCAGCAGTTTGACAACGTGGAGGAGAAAGCGGCATCTCCTCTCCAAGTTGTTGGTGTGGCTGGGCAGGAAGCACATTCACCCAGTGGGCCGGAAAGGACATGTACGTGGAGGGCTGGTACTGCCTTTTTGGAAAAGAAATTACGGCTTGGGACTCTCCACCTCGGCTCGGCATAGGCCATTAATTCTGTGAACTTGGACAGGAGCACGGTCAGCTTCTGCACCTTAGGATGATTGGACACATACTGTTGTCTCTTTGCAATCGCCTCGTTGAACGACTGCTGGCGCCATGAGTAGCGAGGAGCAGGAGCGTCTGGACCGGGAGATGATGGCAAAGAGAGACAGCTCCCTTTTGCATAGGTGGTGGAGCCTTGACTGGCTGCAATGGGCGCTGCGGCTGCGGCAGCAGGATGGACCATCACATCTGAGCCACGTTTCTCCCAGGCCATCGGATGGTGACGCTGCATGTGTTGATGCATGGCCGTAGTGCCAACGTTAGCTCCCTGGCCACGCTTCATTTTCTGCCCACAGATTCTATATATACCCATACTCGGCTCCTCCGGTGTCTTAGCAAAGAACTGCCACACCGCCAAATAGCTGATTTTACCACTAACACTCTGCACTTAGTGACTACTACCGCCGCTGCCTCGTTGAGCCCCTGTGCCGCTACTTTCTTGGACCTGCGCAGCGGGTTTTCTACCCCGTGGCTGCTTGGCTCCCGACCTCACACTGCTGCTACCCTGCTGACTCACGGCCACACTACCCACTTGCTGGCTGCACCGCTGCCTGAGGCGCAAGCTGATGCCCTCTTCTCCTGACGATGATGAAGCCGTTGCTTCACCCGGCTCCCAAGTGCGGTCAGCTACATCATCATCGATTATTGTTTGATCTTCACTGCTGTCCTCCTTAACGGTCTTGGTATGCAAAGGCTGACCCCTCACAACATGACCTCCCATGCCACTCTCCACATCTATACTTTGCCGCCTACTGCAAGAAGCAGGGAATATTGGCCCCATTTTTTCGCTGCCAAGTAGCTGCTGACTTCCTCCTCAAATTGTTCATCCTCGCTGTATAGTGGCGCTGAGCCCAGACCACATAGTAGATCTCTGGCTGAGGGAACCGGATGGGACAGAGGTGGGTTGAGGACAGGTGAGGCCACAACTGACCGCTCCGGGCCATGCCAACTAAGGGTTGTGTCTGACATTCCCACCAACTCTTGGCTGGGGTTGTCAGATGTCATCTGGGAGGAAGTGGATGACTTAGCCAATCAATCAAGAACCCTTGGGTTGCTGGTCAACACAAGGCCGCTAGATGACACCGGCAGTTCTGGCCTCGTCGAGTGACCCCTGCTGCGATGTCCCCTTACTGTGCTGCGACCTGTGCCTGCTCCAGGAATGTTTGTGCCCCTGCCACTCGCATGTGAAGAGCCTGCCACCTCTCTGTCTGACATTCTGTTTGTTCTAAAATGTACAGACTCTGTTTAATGAAGATATCTGTATATGATAAATATACACCCTGTATTTGACTCCAAATGAACCCACTAAAAAACTTGGGTAACCCTTGTATATAAATTGCGCTCCACAAATGGGCAGGAAAAAATTACTTGTATGTGCCGTTTAAAAACTCTGTGTATTTTACTGAATAGAAAAGCGCAAACAGGCTTAATTAACCTTCAAATATAAATTATGCTACAGGCAAAATTTCTTCTTTGGCGTTGAAAAACACCATTTCTTTTACTGACCACAACAGCAGAAAAACAATTAACCCTTGGATCTAAATTGTGCAAAAGAAATGAGCTGCCAAAAATTACCAGCTATGTAGTGTGTTAAAACAACGTGTATTTTACTGACCACAACAGCAGAAAAACACTTAATTAACACTTGGATCTAAATTGCTAAAAAGAAATGAGCTGCCAAAAATTACCATCTTTGTAGTGTGTTAAAACAACGTGTATTTTACTGACCACAACAGCAGAAAAACACTAAATTAACCCTTGGATCTAAATTGCGCAAAAGAAATGTGCTGCCAAAAATTACCAGCTATGTAGCGTGTTAAAACGATGTATATTTTACGTAGCACAACAGCAGAAAAACACTTAATTAACCCTTGGATCTAAATTGCGCAAAAGAAATGAGCTGCCAAAAATTACCAGCTATGTAGCGTGTTCAAACGACGTTTATTTTACTGACCACAACAGCAGAAAAACACTTAATTAACCTTCGGATATGAATTATGCTACAGGCAAAATTTCTTCTTTGGCATTTAAAAAAAAACCCTTTCTTTTACTAACTACAATAGCACAAACACGTTTAAGTAGCCGTTGGATATAAATTGCGCAAAAGAAATGTGCAGCCAAAAAATAACTGGTATTTGGATTGTAAAAACGCTGTTTCTTTATCTGAATAAAACAGCAACAACAGGTTTAGATAATCCTTGGATATTCAATGTTCTCCAGAACTGAGCAGATAGCATTAAAATGTATATGCAGCTGAATTGGACGCACACTGGACTTCAATTCCAATACCCCACAAAATCAAAATTAGAACGTAAGAGAAGCAGTCTCTGAGAAAAGCTGTGACACCCCCTCAAAAAATCGCTGTATAAAAGGTCTTTCTTTTGTGTGAGATCTCTAATACTGGAGCTGCAGCAGCTACAACGCGGCACAGAGAGAGGAATGTGAACTGCCAGTGTCACGTCCGGACTTATATAGTGCGGTGACGTCACAGAATCCCGCTGGTCTCTGATTGGCTTCATCTTTGCACATGTCATTTAGGCTACTCCTTTCTTCCTCCCAGAGTTCTTTGCCCCTTTTAACGCCATGTGCTTGCAGCCATTTTATCAATAAAAAACATGCTTCGTTCCCGCGAATCACCCCAAACTTCGACTTTGTTCAGAATCAAAGTTGTCCTGAAATTCTAAACGAATTTCACTTCGTTAGAATTGATTCGCCCATCTCTAATTACAGCACATTGCAGCCTCCCTTCAATACATTTTTTCTGATGCTTATAGCACCTGAGAAAGAAGAACAGGCATCATCCAATCAAAGGAATGAAAAATACAAAAAAGGCGGGAGGCTCAAAGTAAGAAGAAATTCAGTGAATAACTTCATCAGTAATAAAGTCCAGATAACACAAGCCCATGAGTATACAGACCAGGAAAACACCCACACCACATTCTTCCAATCGTTGTTGCAGAAATGACCTCCCACTGTAACCTGCAGTGCTGACTGTGCAGTGAAGACCAGGGGCAATAGTAATGGGGGTCCCTATTCTTTTCCTCCAATTTTTTTCCTTAGAATCGGATCATAAATCGCAATTGAGGATGCAGTTTGCTCCATTTTCGCTACTTCCTATACTTTAGGTGGCCAGCCAATCAGTGCAGAGCACAGAGGAGGGTTGGGAACATCACCAGTGGGGGGTGTAGGGATCTTATTGGCTGCTAAAATCACATGACCCTGTTTTATCTATGTCACTGCACTTCCTGCTGAACACCATTACGATTACAGACTGTGAACAGAACACATTGCTCTCTCTGTACTGCTTTTTTCAAAACAGGCAGACACACCATTTCCCAGCAATTTCACAAAGGAAACGCTGCTAGATAGATAGATTAGTTAGGGTTGGGGTACAGGAAGATTGGGGAATCCTAGACCGTAGTAGTCAGAGATTTTGATATAGCTGCATATTGTATCTTTGCATTGCCCAGAAGTTCCTTGCTGCAGTTTTTTTTGGGGGGCAGCTTGTGCACAAGAGACTGTTATGGAAATCTCTCACAAGAAATCACTGTGATACACTGGTTTATTGCAGAAAATTTCATTCCGTACCCACAATGTCCTTGCTGCAGTTTTGTGTGGAGAGCCAGTGTACAGGATACTGTTAGGAAATCTGCTCTAGAAAGAAATTGCTGTGATATACTGGTTTCTTGCAGAAAATTTCCTTGCTATAGTTTTGGGGGGCCATCCGGTGTAAAATACACCGTTCTTCCATAAGACCCCATTTCACAGACATTCCATAGAAAAAAAATCTGTTTATAATCCTAGTTGCCTGTTGCAAAGTATAAGGATTCAAGAACACTGTTGATTTTGTGTCAGGGTTCTTCCATAAGACCACATTTCACAGATATTCCATAGCAAAAATTCTATTTGTAGTCCTAGTTGGCTGTTGCAAATTACAAGGACTGAAGCAAGAACACTGTTGATTTGGCTTCAGCGTTTTTCCATAACACCCCATTTCATAGATATTCCATAGAAAAAATTATATTTCTAATCCTAGTTGGTTGTCACATAAGACCACATTTCTTAGATATTCCTTAGCTAAAATTATGTTTTAGTCCTAGTTGGCTGTTGCAAATTACAAGCACTGAAGCAAGAACACCGTTGATTTGTTGTCAGATTGCTTCCATAACAACTCATTTCATAGATTTTCCATAGAAATAATTCTATTTCTAATCCTAGTTGGTTGTTGCAAATTACAGGGATTGAAGCAAGAACACTGTTTATTTGGTTTTAATTTCTTCCATAAGATCGCATTTTACAGATATTCTATATAAACCATTCAGTTTCTAATTCTAGTGGCCAGTTGGAAATTATAGGGATTTAAGAAGACTTGTGATTTTCTTCAATAAGAGACCATCAAGAAATCTTGACCTTTTTAATATTTATCTTTCTGAACATGGAGAGAACTAGGGGTGATAAGTGAGCAAGGAGGGGGGTAGGGCATGGAGCTAGAGGTACAAGGCAAGGCAATTCTTCCAGTGCTCCAGACAATACACAAGCGAGCACATCGTCAGTTGCAGGACCGTCAGGCCTGTCATCGCTTGGTCGGTTTCCTGTGAATCTCAGTACTGAAGAGAGTCACCAATCTATTCTTCAGTGGTTAACACAACCTGCATCCCGCAGTTTTACCTCCTCGTCCTCTCAGTCTCGGCCACAAACGTTGTCATCATCAGTCCAACCTGAAGCAAACAAAGCCCAAATGTTAACCAATTTACAGACCACTGTGGATAACCCATATTCTGAAGACCTCTTTGATGACACAATGCGGTTGGGGTCAGAAGCCAATTCGAAAGATCAAGAGGGCAAAGACGATGATTTTGTCTGCTCTGACGCCCAATCGCTGATGCCCTCCCGAGCGGTCAGCAACGCTTCACAGTGCCTGTGGCCTCTAGCCTGCAGCTCGAGGATGTAGACTGTCAGGACGAGGAAGTCACCTGTGATGATGATGTTGATAATGACATTGCAGATCCAATGTGGTCTTTTCATCAGCAGTTGCTTGCGAGCGCCTCATCGGTGGAGGAGGAGCATGATGGGGTATTGTCAGTGCAGGTCCGGCCTCAGAAAGGGAGAGGGTGGTCGCACAAGTCCACTGACATTAATCCGCCAGCCATAGTCAGTGGTGGCAGCAGAAATACCGCTACTAGGTTTTTATCGTCAAAGAGGTCCAGGACCTGTGAAGCCTGGGCCTTTTTCAATCAAGCCTCAGATTTGCCGATTGATGTCATATGCCGGATTTGCCGTCAATGCAAACCAAAGAGTTTAACCACCACGAACATTCATAGACACATGCATTTAAAGCATGAATTGATGTAGAGGAATCACTTGGAGAAAAAAGGCCACACAGATACTGGGCTTCCAACCACTTTGACATCCTGTCTCCTCCTCCTCCCCCACTTTCAAGATCAAACGGTCCTCTGCTGCCCATGTGCCGGAGCGGCATGAGCAAGCACCATCCCCAATGCCAGACACTGTCACCCGATTTCCACCACCACCACCAGAGACAAAGCCTACCCCTTCTTCTTCCACCAGTTTGACCTACATGACGTATAGTGGTCAGTCTTGCAGCCAGCCTTCTGTGTATCAGGTGTGGGAGCAGAAGAAACGCTTTCACCCCAACCATCCCAGAGCCAAAACCCTGAGTGTTGGCATTGCCAGGCTTTCGGCCTTGGAAATGTTGCCTTTCCGACTGGTGGACACAGATAAGTTCTGCCACATCATGGCCCTGGTGTGCCCCCAACACCAGATGTCGAGCAGGCATTTCTTTTCCCAAAAAGCCGTCCCTGCGCTGGCCAGTTACGTGTTAGAAAAAATCTCCAGCATGTTGGCTGCATATGTGTGCACCAAAGTCCATCTGACTACAGACAAATGGACTAGTAAGCACGGTTAAGGGCGTTAGATCTCACTGACTGCTCACTGGGTGAGTTGGGTGGATGTCTCTGGTGATGATGGTGGGCCTCGGGCTCGGCAGACACTTTTCCACACTGCTGGCATGGTGCAGGTTCCAGATCCCTAACCTCCACGGGTAGCATCACGTGCCAAGAGAAACCAGGCCATGTTGAAATTTATGTGTCTTGGAGATCGTTAACACACAGAGCTGTGGCCGGATCGACCAGTGGCGCCAGGCAAAGTGATGTGTGACAATGGGAAAAATCTCCTTACTGCCCTTAAGATCGGTAGACTTACGCACATACCTGGCACAGGTCATGAACCTGGTTGTGCAGAAATTTCTCAAACGCTACCCAGGTCTTGACTGTCTGCTGAGGAAGGCTCGAGGTCTTAGCTCACACTTCCAGTGTTCGCACCGTGCTTCGGCCCAACTGGCAGCGTTGCAGTATGAAGTGTCGCATGGCCTGACGAGCAGTGGTGTGGACCTCGGGTGTTGAGCCATAGAGAGTGGAGGCGGGTGAAAGATCTCTGCACTATCCTTGCCAGTTTTGAAGATGCCACCAAAATGGTCAGTCGGGCCAATGCCATTGTCAGCATGACCATTGTGGTGATATTTGTACTGGAACAAGTGTTAGACACTCTGCGGCAGCAGGTCCCAGCAGTAATGGAGGATGAGGCGGACACAAATACAGACACAGAGCCTTACTCGCTGGAGGATGTAGAAGGCCTGGCTGTTTCCCAAATTTATAGGTCTTCTATAGGCGGTGGTTCGGGGTCCAGGGATGGTGCAGGACAGCGCTTCAGCTCATAGAGTACAGCGCATGAGGCTTGCCAGGGCTGTGGTGACACTCAGGAAGAGGAGGAGGATGAAGAGGCATGGCTGGACACTGACGGTACCAATTTTCCTGCAGTGGTAAGAGGTTGGCAGAGATTTGAGAAGGAGGAGGAAGAGGAGGAAGATCTTATTAGTGCCCCTCGACCCCAAGCCTTGGGAAATCCTGGAAGCATCTCACACAAGAGATCTTGGATGCTACGTTACCTGCAACATGATCCACGCATCAAGGCAAACAAAATGAACAGCAGTTACTGGGTGGCCACCCTCCTTGATCCACGTTACAAATCAAAAGTTAGCAATTTCCCTCCACCCACACACATTGACAGTAGAATGCAGGAATTTTAGACAGTGCTCATTGACCAACTCGAGACATCTGTTGCGTCTTCTTCACGTTCAAATGTCATGGTGGAACAACATCAGCAACGTGACATCAGTATAGTGGCAGGTAGCAGCAGCAGCAAGCAGTGAGGCAGAAGCCTAATCAGTGACTTGATGCAGTTGTTATTTACCTCACCAACGCCTGTAAGGCAGTGCAGAATTCAGACACACACAGACCGCCGTAAGACCGTGGTCCATGACTACCTGCGGCTCAACAACAATGTTTTTGGACTTGGTTTGGACCCAATCAACTTCTGGGTGTCCTAACTGGATGAATGGCCTGAGCTTCCTCGGCATTCCATAAGCGTTTTATCCTGTCCAGCAACTAGTGTTATCTCGGAGCACACCTTCAGCACAGCTGGCGGGGTGATAACTGACAAACATTTCTGGCTTTCCCCTGAGAATGTGGATCATTTGACATTTATCAAAATGAATCAAGTGTGGATCTCTGTCGATTTTGTTGCACCGGTTGCAAATGTCACCAACTTGTAAACTGTAGCATGTCTTCTTAACAATGTGAAATACACATTCTACATTGAAAAAAAACTATGGTCCTATGGAAAAAAACTTTATTCAAGATACATCATTGTTATTTGTGCTGCTTTTGGGGTCATGCTACTGTAAAAGGCAGCAATAGTCAATGTCCAATTCCAAAAAATCTTGTTTCAAATACTCACTTCTTCTTGCTAATTTTATAGAGTGTCTGCAAGGTAATTTTTGCTGCTTATGGGGTCATGCTGCTGTAAAATACAGTGATAGTCAATGTCCTATTCCCAAAAATCTTGTTTCAAATACTAATTTCTTCTTTCTAATTTTATTCTGAGTGTACATAAGGTCATTTTTGCTGGTTTTGGGGTCAGGCTACTGTAAAAGGGGTGCCAGGGGTGCCATTAGGGCAGTGCTTCTGTCAGGGGCCCTAATCAAAAAGGGGCCCAGTTATATGTTAAAAATAGAAAGTAGTAATGGATGGGGGCCCCATTTGATTTCACTGCCTTAGCCACCACTGCACCCCTTATAACTACGGCCCTGCCGACTGAACCTCCATGTTCCCCGTTGGAATGTTCTTGCTACCAAGACATATATGACATGTTTGTGGGCCTTGGTGAAAAAGGGATAGGGGTCTCCTGCCAGTTACTATTTGCCATTTCCAATACCGGTGTCTTCTTACGTATCCAAGGGACCCTGTAGCAGCTGCTACCACTGTACCTGCTATAGCTATGCAGTCCTCTTCTTTTCAGTTCCTTGCTGCAGTTTTGGGAGGACAGCCAGTGTACAAGACACTGTTCTTCCATAAAACCCCATTTCACAGATATTCCATAGAAACAATTCTGCTTCTAATCCTATTTGCCAGTTGGAAAATATAGGGATTTAAGAACACTTGTGATTTGCTATCTTTGAAGTACAGCTCTTCAATAAGAGACTGTGATCAAATCTTGACCTTTTTAATATTCATATTTTTGAATGTGGTCTGTCATCGCTTGGTCGGTTCCCTATGCGTCTCATTTCTGAACAGCGGCGCCAATCTGTCCTTCAGTGGTTAACACAACCTGTGTCCAACGGTTTTAAATCCTCTTCAGTCATGGCCACAAATATCGTCATCATCATAATCAGTCCAAACTGAAGCAAACATGGGCCAAATGTCACCCAATAAACACACCGCACTAGATAATCCATATTCTGAAGAACTCTTTTATGACACAATGTGGTAGGGGTCAGAAGGCATTTCAAAAGATCAAGACACCCAATCACTGATGCCCTGGTTTTGGCGTCAGGCCACTGTAAAAGACACCATTAGTAAAGGTCCTATTGAAAAAAATTCTTATTTCAAATACTAATTTCTTCTTGTAAATTTTATTCTGAGTGTCCGAAAGGTAATTTTTGCTGGTTTTGGGGTCAGGCTGCTGTAAAACGGATGCCAGGGTGCCTAAAGGGCAGTACTCCTGACAGGGGCCCTAATCAAAATGGGGCCCACTATCTTGGTTTTGGCCACTGGATTGTTGGCCTGGCACCAGGCAGGGTAGTACCTCTGCCGCAATGCAGGAATATGACCCCTATAAAAATGTGTCTCCTGAACACATGAAAATGTGTCCTCTGCATATACATATTATATAGGATTTGGGACTATCTGGTATATTAAATCCCTTCACATTAAGAGAAGAATAGAATAGCCATAGAATAAAATTAAAAAGCTCCTTTAAACTATGAAAATCTCCAAATTTACCTCACAAACTGTGCCAGTTCCGATTTACAAAACAAAATAAAAAGAAGAGTAAAGAAAACAATACTGATAACAAGCCATTTATCAAAATAGAAGGCAAAGTGGCTGCAAGGTGCAGCATAAATCCTTTCTATCGTTTAACATAATAAGAACAACACAATTTCTATGTAGAAGCTGTGGCTGACATCCACAGCATAGGATACTATATGTATGAGTAAATTTAAAAAAACAATAAGGATCATTTCGAGAAGTTGTCTTTTGTGCCTAATACAGAGTGATGGTCGGTTACATGGAGAAAACTTAATGTTAGTATAGCATATACTGTAGGGAGCTATGGTGAAGTATATCTTGGTCTCTTGTATATGTAAAGGTACCAGTGAAAATATTGTTACTTTAGTTTACACGATAGAACTAGACATTCTGAATACAGTATGCAGACCATTCACAACCAAAAGATATGAGCGGGACATTGAAATTCTAGACAGGAAGCGAGCTCCTGAAGCCATCAAGGTCCACATCTCCACAGTAGTCAGTCTAACAAAATTAAATTACTGATAACATTATATAATTGGATAGGCTCACATAATGTTGTAAGGAGGGCTCTACCTGGAAGATTTTCCTACATCTTGTATTCCTTGAGAGGCTCTTTAAATGCCTAACGGACCTTTGGAGTTTCAGGGCCAAAGATGTCTTGCTCTTTCGTGGGGTATCAACTGGGACGCGTAGGTGATAGATTGGCGGCATTGCAGACAGTGAGTTCCATTTCAGAAGGGAAACTGTTGGAAGATTCAGATCTGCAAGGAAGCCAGACAAACTCACAGGTGTGTGAAAAGGGACAACTTCATTGCCATGAAAACTATAAAGAGCAAAGGGGATCTAAAGGAATTTCAGGACCGAGAGATCTGATAGCTACCCTCAGACTCAGAGTGCACATAGAAAGGTCAAGGAAGATAATGAGCTTGATGCCTTCAAAAGTGATATTTGGAACAAAACTAGCTTCTATCATGATATCTTCTTTTAGAAAATAATAGTGAATACGGCATAGTAAATCCCGTTCATTAGAGAAATCCTTGATTTGCAGTTTTAATGCTCTATCTACAGTATTTCAACATGCACATCTACTTTGCCCAGCAGTGAATTGAAGAGCTTTGATAGGGATGTCACTTGGTCCTGTGTCTTGATCAACTCTGGGAGCCCCTTTACTCTGATATTATCTCTTTTATTTTTGTTTTCTAGGTCAACTAGGTTTTTATGAAGAGCTTTCTGACTTGTAATGAAAGCTTGCAATTCAGCAATAAAGTATTGAATAGAGTCTGGACTCACTGTGTGGAGGTCCTGGCACTAGACAGCTTTCAGGTCAGAGTGGCTTAGGAGTGTCATTAATGTCACTTCTTGTGCAAAGTGTCTTTCACTCATAGTCATTTCACAAGCAGGAAAAAGTGGCATTTCAGAAGGTGCATCTCTGGGGGATGGGCTGACGCCTGACCAGCCATCAGTTATGGCAGGAATGCCATGAGTTAACCCTGTGGAAAACTGAGGGCTCATCTTATGTCCCTCCAGGGAGTCTGGAGCAGATTCTTGAGCAATGGATGAGGAACTGCTACATGTGGAGAAGGGACTGTGTGGCATAACAGTGTCACAGAACTCTGATGTGTGCTCTCCACTCATGGCATGTCACATGGTCATGGTGATGGGAGCCTTACTGTGCAGGTGACTTTGGTTATTCTCTCTCCCTTCTCACTTCCGACTGTTTCCCAGTCTGTCAGTGTCAAATTGCTGGATGTGGCAGTTAGGGGATCTTTTTGCTGACACCATGTGAAGGCCACGATTGTCAGCGACTCTGCATCTGCTGAAGTAGCAGAGTCACTCACTACTGTGATGGAGCCTGCGGAAAATAGCACTCATGACGGAGAGAGAACCTCACCAGAACCTCAGTCAGCGGGGCAAAAAAGTTTAAGATCAGCATCTCATAGGCTGGTGAATTTTCTTGACTTTCTGGGCTCCCTTTTACAAAAGTTTTTCCCTGAATTACATAGGGCCCTTGACAGAACTCTCTGAAGTATATCTAACTGCTAGCATGCCAGGCTATGCCCCTCGTTCTATTATGTTTTTAATGTATATAATAAAAGATAGATTTTTTTTATGACTTTTGACCTAAACGCACTGCTAGAGTGTACTCAGAATGGAGACCCAGAATCAGAATGGAGATCTATGCACAAACGAGACCAGCTTTCCATTCTGAGCCAAGACTTTCAAAGCTTGTTCCCAAGATCTGTGGAAACACTTTGGGCGACATGTATGAATCTCGCCACGTCGGAGCGCATGTTTCCGCCAGTTTTCCGGTGAAATTTGATTTATGTCGGTGCCGAGGTGCGCTCATACATACCATGTAAAGTCAGCCGCGCCTAGTCACTGTGTGGGGCGCAGTGCGGGACTTAGGCGCAGTGCGGGACTGCGCCTAAGATTCGCCGTCCGAGGTAGTGCGATCATAGATGCGGTGTAAAGTCCGCCACGCCTCGCCAGTGTGTGGGGTGCAGTGCGGGGACTTAGGCGCAGTGCGGGGCTGTGCCTAATATTCGCCGTCCGAGGAGGTGTGCTCATACATGCGGGGAAAAGTTCACCGCGCCTAGCCAGTGTGTGGGGCACAGTGCGGGACTCAGGCGCAGTGCGGGACTGCGTCTAACATATATTCCGATTCGAGACAGGCTGGAAAACAGCGAGAAATCATTAACGATGTCCGTGCAGAGTATGAATAAAAAAATCGCCTTTATAAAGGCGTAAAACATACACTGAAAAGAGCTCAAACCTACTAAAAAAATACATAAATAAAATCACTTTGCAAAAATCTAGAACAGCGCTACATCGGGAATTTGGATATTGAAAATTTCCGGGAAATACAGTAATTAAAATTCTGTAAACTCTTTTCATTTGTCGGCAGAAACCAGCCAATCAGAATAGGAGCGACAGTGAACCATTAAAACCTATGGAGAAGTATGGACCAATCAAATTCAAAGGCGGGACAGTTCAAAATACAGTAAAAATGCAGAAAAGAGCTGATTGGTTGAGCTGGCGGGGGCTTGGCTATCCTGACCAATGAGAATAGGAGCGACAGGAACCCATTAAAACCTATAGAGAAGTATTGACCCAACAAATTCAAAGGCGGGACAGTTCAAAATACAGTAAAAATGCAGAGAAGAGCTGATTGGTTGAGCTAGCGGGGGCTTGGTAATCCTGGCCAATCAGACTAGGAGCGACAGGGACCCATTATAACCTATGGAGAAATATTGACCAATCAAATTCAAAGGCGGGACAGTTCAAAATACAGTAAAAATGCAGAAAAGAGCTGATTGGCTGAGCTAGCGGGGGCTTGGCTATCCCGGCCAATCAGAGCGCGAGCTACTTGTCCCATTATAGTCTATGGACAGATCGGGGCAATGAAATCTCGGCTCTCAGCGCCGTGCGGCATGGAGTATGATTAAAAAAATCATTTTTATTAGGTGTAAAATATTATCTGAAAAAGAGCTGAAACCTTCTATAAACATAAATCAATCAAATCCCTAACAACGCGTTTGTCGCCGAGACCGGCGCTACATCAGGAATTGGGATATAGAGAATTGCCGGGAAATACAGTAATTCAAATTGTTTAAGCGCTTCTCATTGGTCGGCAGAAACCAACCAATCAGAATAGGAGCGACAGGGAACCATTATAAGCTATGGAGAAGTATGGACCAATCAAATGAAAAGGAGGGACAGTTCAAAATACAGTAAAAAAGGCAGAAAAGAGATGATTGGTTGTGTCCATGCGGCTGATATGAATCCACCAATCAGATGTAGTGTGGTGCATCTATTTTGAATGGAGAAAGAAGAGTGTGATAGAAGGGCGCCCTAAAAGTTATTACTGTCTATGGGAAATATTCTAGTACTGTGATTGGTTGGTGGGAAGAGGGGCTCGTCCTGCTTAGCCAATCAGCGGCTGAGCTACCTTCTCATAGAGTTCTATGTTGAAAAGAAATGCAGAGCGAGCTCTGTTTGTGATTGGCTAAGTTAAAAGAGGCGCGGTTATTTGGACCAATGGGAGAGCGAGCGACGCTCCTATGGGTTTTGTAATGCAATCTGTAATAAAACTGTACGTGCCCGAAATAAAATGATAAGACTCCCGAAGTTGTACCGATGTGTATATAAAATGATCAATAATATGGGGGTTACTAAAAAAAAATATTAATTCAATAAATTCATTTTTATTTCTTTCTTTTCGTTAGCCTATGATCAATAGTATGGGTGTAACGAAAATAAAGAAATAAAAATGAATTTATTGAATATTTTTTTTTCGTTACTCCCATATTATTGATCATTTTATATACACATCGGTGCAACTTCGGGAGTCTTATAATTTTATTTCGGGCACGTACAGTTTTATTACAGATTGCATTAGAAAACCCACAAGAGCGTCGCTCGCTCTCCCATTGGGCCAAATAACCGTGCCTCTTTTAACTTAGCCAATCACAAACAGAGCTCGCTCTGCATTTCTTTTCCCCATAGAACTCTATGAGAAGGTAGCTCAGCCGCTGATTGGCTTAGCAGGACGAGCCCCTCTTCCCACCAACCATTCACAGTACTAGAATATTTCCCATAGACACTAATAACTTTTAGGGCACCCTTCTATCGCGCCCTTCTTTCTCCATTCAAAATAGACGCACTACATCTGATTGGTGGATTCATATCTGCCGCCTGGGCTCAACCAATCAGCTCTTTTCTGCCTTTTTTTTATAGTATTTTGAGCTGTCCGTCTTTTCATTTGATTCGTCCATACTTCTCCATAACTTATAATGGTTCCCTGTCGCTCCTATTCTGATTGGTTGGTTTCTGCCGACCAATGAGAAGCGCTTAAACAATTTGAATTACTGTATTTCCCGGCAATTCTCTATATCCCAATTCCTGATGTAGCACCGGTCTCGGCGACACACGCGTTGTTAGGGATTTGAGTGATTTATGTTTATAGAAGGTTTCAGCTCTTTTTCAGATAATGTTTTACACCTAATAAAAATATTTTTTTTAATCATACTCCATGCCGCACGGCACTGAGAGCCGAGATTTCATTGCCTCTATCTCTCCATAGACTACAATGGGACAAGTAGCTCGCGCTCTGATTAGCCGGGATAGCCAAGCCCCCGCTAGCTCAACCAATCAGCTATTTTCTGCATTTTTACTGTATTTTGTACTGTCCCGCCTTTTAATTTGATTGGTCAATGCTTCTCCATAGTTTTTAATGGGTCCCTGTCGCTCCTATTCTGATTGGTTGGTTTCTGCTGACCAATGAGAAGAGCTTACAGAATTTGAATTACTGTATTTCCCGTCAATTTCAAATATCCTAATTCATGATGTAGCGCCGTTCTAGATTTTTGGAAAGTAATTTTTTTTTTTTTTAAATTAAATAAGGTTTGAGCTCTTTTTCTGATAATGTTTTACGGCGCTGAGAGCCAAGACTTCTTTTGCAATCTTCTATGTTTCCTCTCATGTTCCGTTCTCGCTTCACTTTGTCTCCACCGGATTTTTTAGACCAGAATCAACTAGGTCTGCCTGTCGGAGCTGGACGAGCGCTGCAATGCGCCGCACTTTGCCAAGCCGCGGTCGTACATGCCTCGGAGTTTTCGAGCGTGCCACGTCCCGCCCCGAAACGCCTACACCGCGCCCACACCGCGGCCATTGCACGCCCCTTCATGCGAGGCGCAGCTGAAAGCGGCGAACGCTGCGCCTAACATCGCATCCCTGCGTCCAACAGCAGATTCGGGCCGGTGAGGTGCAGGATACGCCAGAAAACAGGCGAAAAGTCCGTTCATACATGTCGCCCTTTGTGCTGAAGTATGGACACTTTGACTGTATGGGGCCCTTAAATTTCTGATGACGGCCCTGAATAAGTGAACAGTCCTAGATTGCTGTATAGGTCTGGGAAACACAGTGACCCAATTGGACAGGAGGTCCCCTTTGATCATGCCACGATCATAGACCACAGGGTGACTGCAGCATGAGGCTACTCTAGAAATAGTTAGCTAGAGCTCTGTTCTTAAAGCAGTTTCAGAGCAGGGAGCAACAAACTTACTACAGAGCTAACAAAAGATTTTCTTTAGACTGGGGACCTTCATTGCCTGTCATGAAAAAAAGGTTGGCAGTCATTAAGCAGTTAAACATCACAGAATAGTAAATATAGTCATATTTGCTATTGTTGAAACAATTCATACACTACAGTGTATATATTGGCTCCTTTATCAAAACTAATTGTCAAACCTCTTTGTTGCCCATAACAACCAATTAGAGTTCAACTTTAATTTTTTAACCTTACAGAGTTACATAGTTAGTATGGTTGAAAGAAAACACGTGTCCATCAAGTTCAACCAAGGGTGGGGAAAATGTGGGTGAGGGAGAGAGACGAGGACATTAAGCCCAGCCTCACCGCTGGTTAGTGACCTGGAACCCACAAAGCAAGAACCAATCTGCTCCAGTGGAGACCATATCTCTGACCCCAGAACCTCCACCAGCCAGGATCCAGAATTTTATATAGCTACGTACGCATTAACATTCTTTAGTTCCAGGTAGGTATCTAAGCCTTTCTTGAAACTCTCTACAATTCCTGCTGTGACCAGCTCCTCAGGCAGGCTATTCCACAGATTCACAGTTCTTACAGTGAAGAACGCTCTTCTCCTCTGGAGATTGAATCATTTTTTCTCTAGTCGAAGGGAATGTCCCCTTGTCTTTTGAGGGGGCTTCACTTGAAATAATTTTTCCCCATACTTTTTGTAGGGTCCATTTATATATTTATATAAATTAATCATGTCTCCCCGAAGCCGTCTTTTCTCAAGACTAAAAAAGTTCAATTCTACTAACCTCTCCTCATAACTAAGATGCTCCATTCCCCTTATAAGTTTGGTTGCTTGTCTTTGTACTCTCTCTAGCTCCATTACATCTCTTCTATAAACTGGGGCCCAGAACTGAACAGCACCAAGTGAGGATGCACCAAGTGAGGACGCACCAATGCTTTGTACAGCGGTAGAATTACATCCTTGTCCCGCGAGTCCATGTCGCTTTTAATACACGCCAATATCTTACTTGCCCTAGAGGCAGGTGATTGACATTGCATTCCCGCTCTGTTTTTCTTTTTTTCCAGTTTACGCTAAAAGGAATTATATTGTGGTCACTGTTACCAAGATTTTCAGAAACCGTTACCGCTCCGACAAGTTCTGCTTTGTTAGAAATGACCAGATCCAACAGAGCATCACTTCTAGTGGGATCCTCCACAAACTGCCCCATAAAATTATCTTCTAACAGATTGAGGAACTTCCTTCCC
The DNA here is from genome assembly GCA_025379985.1 of Phyllomedusa bahiana. NCBI lineage: Eukaryota > Metazoa > Chordata > Amphibia > Anura > Hylidae > Phyllomedusa > Phyllomedusa bahiana. Next base: position 29,608 of record JAODAL010006061.1, read on the forward strand.
TTTTCAGTTGATGCAGAACCATGACCCCAGTCAATGCCTGGGAAATTAAAGTCACCCATTATTATCACTGTACCTGCATGTGATTCTCGCATCTGTTCCTCTATCTCCTCAGTAGCCAAAAAAGAAAAAAGACAAGGGGGCGCACAATAGTGAAATACGTCTCAAATATATTAATAAAAAAGGTGGAGATTCTCACCTGAAGTGGTTGTGCTCGTATTGTAGAGGCACAACAATCATAAAGATGTGTAGGATTTAATCCTTCTCTCGGCAGCCACGGTTCTTTCCAGCGATCCTAGACTGCTGGATAGGAAGCATGCAACAAACAAAAATGGCGAACCGGCGCACGTGGATTATAAGTAAATGCCAATGATGAAGGCTGGTATATAGAAAAATTCTGAATTTATTTCTAAAACAGTAAGGATATTATCCTAAACTGATTAAAAACATACATAGATCTAACGCGTTTCACGCTCCAACTTAGCGCTAAGTTGGAGCGCGAAACGTGTTAGGTATGTATTTACTTATAATACACGTGCGCCGGTTCGCCATTTTTGTCTATCTCCTCAGTGATGTTCGGGGTCTATAGATTACACCAAAAATAATATTTTCTGCATTAATCCCCCCTTGTATTTCCACCCACAATGTTTCCACATCATTAGCTACTCCGCCCTGTATTACCTCTTTCACATTTGCCTTCATATTACTCCTTACATACAGACACACTCCTCCTCCCCTCCTGTTCGCTCTGTCTTTCCTAAATAGATTAAAACCTTGAAGGTTGACTGCCCAATCATGCGAGGAGTCCAGCCATGTTTCAGCAATACCTACCACATCAATCAGCTCCTCTACAACTAGCGCCTCAAGTTCCCCCATTTTGGTTGCAAGACTTCTAGCATTTGTGAACAGACATTTTAAGTTCCCTTCCAGTTTTTCACTTTCTGTCAACGGAACCTACTTTGGTAAAAATACATTTGTTGCTAGTGGCAACAGAGACAAGTTTATGGTTACACAGTTTTGATAATTGAAGACCAATAGTGATGGTGATTAGTAGTGCTCTGCTTCGGATTCAAATCAATGTAAAATTCGACCTGAATCCAAGTGATTTTATTCAGGCTGGCATATACTGAATTTTAGTCAAATTCAGCCCACAAACAAAATAAGCCCTAGACCTTAAACTTTAGTTTGTTAACATAACCAGGAATGACATCAGACTTGAAGCGATGCCACACTTGGAGTTCTGTTGGAACTGGAGCACCACAAAAAGGTAAATTAAATCTTAAAAAACTTGTTAAAAACCTTAATCCCAACAGTTAGATTAGGCTACAGATAAAATTGGGGATTGATATGTCCCTAATAGTGTTGAGCGATTATTATCGACAAAGTTGAAATCGGCACGGTTTTTATGTTGATCGGAATTTTTCGATCACGCGATAATTTAGGTGAAATTCTCGCGCAAATTTCTATTAATATCGCACGATTTTCGGCGCTTCCTGTCTTTTTGGCAGCCAGCAAATCAGCTTAGAGAATAGAGCAGGGTGAGCTGGGTGTGCGACGTCATAAACTGGGATGTGTATGGTTGTGATTGGCTGGAAAAATCACATGACCTTGTTTTACATAGAACAGCCCTTCCTGTTCAGCATCAGTGTGTGTCTGTGTATCAGCAGGATGTGGGCTCGGTCTCTCTCAATACAGTTTAGCGAAACTGTTCTCTTTGTTCACACAGACAACTATGCTTTTAGCTGTGAACATTAGAACTTAGGTAGATTAGAGAATTTCAGTTTTTAGTTACTTAGGCTGAGAATTTTAAAGGAGCATCTAGCGCTGTACAGCCGTGGGAGGAGGGCGGGGGGGTGCGGGCGAACACAGACAGACAGTCTGGCAGGCAGGCAGGCTTTAGAAAGGAGAGTGGATATTGTGCAGCCCAGACTCTGCTTTGACCTGCATTGAAATGGGTTTTTATTAACAGTTTTTGGGGCCATTTTTTGGTAAAATATTAGCTTGTATTTTGTGCAGCCTGTACTTATATTAGGATACAGATCTTTTCTAGTAACTGCAGGGTAAAAACTCACCTTTTATTATCTGTACCCAAATTTTAATTAGGTTTTTTTTCACTTTGGCGCAGCTCAGTTTTGTTCAAAGACCCACTTTGTACTTACAATAGGATACAGAACTTTTCTAGTCACCACAGGTGTATTTATAGGTGCAAAAACCATGTTTTATTATCCGTACACAATTTAATTAGGTTTTGTTCACTTTGGCGCAGCCCAACTTTGTTCAAAGACCCACTCTGTACTCACAATAGGATACAGAACTTTTCTAATCACAGCAGGTGTATTTATAGGTGCAAAAACCACATTTTATTATCAGTACACAATTTAATTACCTGTTTTTCACTTTGGCACAGCCCAGCTTTGTTCAGAGACCCACTTTGTACTTACAATAGGATACAGAACTTTTCTAGTCACCGCAGGTGTATTTATAGGTGCAAAAACCACGTTTTATTATCTGTACACAATTTAATTAGGTTTTGTTCACTTTGGCGCAGGCCATTTTTGTTAAAAGACCCATCTTTTACGGAAATTACCATACAGAAATTTGCTAGTAATTGGTGTTGTATTTCATAGGTGCAAAAACCACCCATTATTAACAGTACACAATTTAATTACGTGTTTTTCACTTTGGCACATCCCAGTTTTGTTGAAAGACCCATTTTATACTTATATTACCATACAGAAATTTGCTAGTAATTGCAGGTGTATTTCATAGGTGCAAAAACCACGTTTTATTATCCGTACACAATTTAATTACGTGTTTTTCACTTTGGCGCAGCCCAGCTTTGTTCATAGACCCACTTTGTACTCACAATAGGATATTGAAATTTTTTAGTCACCGCAGGTGTATTTATAGGTGCAAAAACCACCTATTATTAACAGTACACAATTTAATTACGTGTTTTTCACTTTGGCGCAGCTCAGTTTTGTTGAAAGACCCATCTTGTACTTATATTACCATACAGAAATTTGCTAGTAATTGCATGTGTATTTCATAGGTGCAAAAACCACCTTTTATTATCCGTTTTAACATTTCAAATAGGTGGTTTTTTTTACTTTGGTGCGGCCCAGTTGTGTTCAAAGAGCCACCTTGTACTTAAATTTGAATACAGAAATTTTGTAGTTACTGTTGGTGTATTTTATTGGTGAAAAAACCACCGTTTGTTATCCGTATAAACTTTTAAATAGCTGTATTGCACGTGGTGCGGCCCTAGTTTTTTCAAATAGCCACGTTGTACTACAATTTCCCCCTGATAGAAAAAAATTTCTAGCAACTGTTCTCGTTTGTCATTGCTGAAAAAAAACGCATTTTCTCATCCGTGTAACTTCTGAATAGTTTTATTGCGCTCGTTGAATCTCAGTTTGGCAAGATAGCGCACTTGTATGATAGTTTGTTGAAAACTATCAATTCCTGTCCTACTGGGCAGTTGTAAATCCCGGGACTGAAGGGGAACACTGTTGATTTTTGTCTTCGGTTCTTCCACCAGACCGCAATTTCACAGGTATTCGCTAGAAAAATTTCGTTTAAATCCTAGTTGGCTGTAGGAAATTGAGGGATTTAAAAATGCTGTGATTTTCCGTCTTTTAAAAAAGAGACTTTCCAAAAATCTTCCCTACCTTTTAAATTTTATCTTTTTGAAATGGAGGAAATGCAGGGGTAAGTAAGCAATGAGGGTGTTTGGACATGGGGGGTAGAGGTACAGAGGAAGGGGTTTCCCTCCATGCTGGGGAAACAACATGCCAGCGGATCGTCGGTTGCAGGGACCATCATGCCCGTCATGTGGTTTAGGGCCCGTGAAACTCAGTACGAACCGCGTCGCCATCTCTTTCAGTGGTTAATGGGAAACTGCATTCCAGCAGTCTAAACCCCCTCGTCCTCCCAGTCACGGCCACAATGTCGTCATCAGCATTTTCAGCATCCTCCAACATGAAGCGAAGGCAGCCCAAATGTCAAAATCGTGTACCCACCACTGGGGGATAATCCATTTTCTGAAGCCTCTTTGATGACCCAAAAAACGGGTTTGGGGTCAGAAGGCATGTTAAAGTCAAAGAGGCCAAAGAGGATGGGTTTGTCTGCTCTGACACCCAGTTACTTGATGCCTCAGAGGAGGAGAAGGAAGCCGGTCAATGCAAAATCCCGGCGGTCGGAGAAGAAACCACTTTAACCCCAACCATCCCAAAGCCAAACCTGAAAGGGCGGCTTTCCAAAAGGTTTTGGCCTTTGGGAAAAATTGCCTTTCCGTTGGTGGACACAGAGGGTTCCGCCACATATGGCCTCGCCCGCCCCCAATAACAGGGTTTTCCTAGCAGGATTTCTTGCCAGAAAAGCCCTCCCGGCCCTGGCCAGCCCAAAGTCATCTAAAATTTTCAAGTGCCCTTGTTGACTGTGTCTGGAAAAGTCCATCTGACCACACACATGGCTAGTAAGCACGGCCCAAAGGGCCCCTATATCTTGTTTACAGCTCCTGGGGTTGAGCCTGGTGATGTCTTTGGTGGTGCGGTGGCTCTCAGGCTCGGGCACCGCTCTTCAAAAACGCAGGGATGTGCAGGGTTTTTTCCCCAAGGTCTCTGGTGGGATCACATGCCAGAAACCCGGCCGTGTTGAAAGGAATCTGTCTTGGGAACCCTCCACACACAGTCAGGAGTGTGATGGCTCTCCGCAAAAAGCCGAGCGCTGCTGGGTGAATAAACCCTTTTGCCAGGGGAAGGTGGTGTGCGATAACGGTCGAAATCCCGCTGGCTTCCTTAAGACGGTAGGCTAGAGCACATCCATTGCTGGCAATGTCATGAAAACCCGAAACTTCGCGTTCGCACCATGCTTTGTCCGCCTGGCTGCGTTGGGAGGTCCAGCTGGCTCCCCGTAAACCCTCTCATTGTTGATGTGGCAACACGCTGGAATTCCACCTCCACAAGCTCAGTGATTTTTGGCAGCAGCGCAATGCCATTATGCAGGGACGAAGTGAAATGGGCTGACAACGACGGTGCGGACCGGGGTATTGAGCCACCGAGAGTGGAGGATGAAAGAGCTCTGCAACATCCTTGCCAGTTTTGAAGAACCACCAAATTGGTCAGTGCGGACAATGCCCTTGTTCACTGAGTATTTTGGTGATCTTAGTTCAGGAACGATCGTTGGACACTCTGAAAATCAGGTCCCCCCCAGCGATGGAGGAGGGAGACAAACAGATCGGAAACGGGCTTTTCTCCGTCGATCCACAAGGCCGACAGTTTCTCAATTTTATCTTCTTCACTAGGAGTGGTTCGGGGCCAGGGCTAGTGTAAGGGGGCACCTCAGCTTCAGGGTGGGATCATCTGAGGAATCAGGGCTGTGTTTAAGCTGTGCCCGGGGGAAGCGGAGGAGGAGGAGGAGTATTCCTAGACACCGATGTTACCGATGTCCCTGCCTTGAAAAGGGTTGGGGGCGAATTTGAGGCGGGAGGAAGATGAGGAAGTTCATTTTCTAATGCCTCGACCAGAGGTTGGGGAAAACAAGGTCCATCTCTCACATAGTGCTTGAATGCTCCATTTCCTCCAACATGATCCCCGCATTAAGGCCATTTAAAAGGAACAACAGTTAATTTGGGGGCCACCTCCTGGATCCCGGTACAAAACAAAAATCCCCACTTTTTTCAACCACCAAATTTGAGAGTAAAAAGCAGGAAATGGGGACCTTGCTGTTGATCAACTGAGAAAATCTGTTGGGTTTCTTCACCTTCTTCAAAATGTCACGGGTTGGAAAACGACAGCGACGTGACAGCAGTAGAGTGCCAAGAAGCCGTTCCAGCAGGCAGTGTGCAGAAACCTAAAGGGGGACCTCGGCAATCTTTATTTACCACCTCACCAAGCAAGTAATGCAGGGCACACATACAACACAAAAGAGACCAGCTTAAAATCATGGTGCACGACTATCTGCGTTCAACACCGATGTTTTGTATGTTTCCGGACCCAATTGACTTTGGGTATCCCCAAAAAGGATGAATGGCCCGAGTGCTCCCATGCCATAAGGGGTTTTTCCTCCCAGCAGCCAGCGTCATATCTGAGCGGACCTTCAGCACAACTGGAGGACTCATTACAGACAAACGCATCCGGCTTTCCACAGATAATGTGGATCGTTTGACTTTCATCAAGATGAATCAGTCATGTATCTCTGATGATGTTGTGTCCCCAATTGCCGAGGTCACCGATTATTTTACTGTCTACTGCACATTCCTGTTCCAAAAGAAATGGTCCTCTTGAAAACTTTTTTTTAAAATGATCATTTCTTACTACAATTTTTATTCTCAGTTCCCAAAAGTTCATTTTGCTGGTTTTGCTGTGAGGAGACTGTAAAAGACACCAAGGTTTCATGAAAAACCGTATTTCATTTATTCACTTGATCTTTAGAATTTTTCGCATTGTCAATGGTTTTGGGGTCATGGTGCTGTGAGATACAGCTATAATCATGTTCCTTTGGAACAGAAATGTGGCTTCTGAGTGGCAATTTTCCCTCACAATGTTTCAACAGTGGCTGAAAGTCATTTTTATAATTTTTTTGGGGTCATGTGTGCTGTGAGATACAGCTATAATCATGGTCCTTTGGAACAAGAAATGTGGTTCTAAGTGGCATTTCTCCCTCACAATTTTTAACAGTGGCTGAGAAGTATTTTATATTTTTGACATTTTTGGCTGGGTCATGTTTGATGGGGCATGTGTGTGAATAAGCTATATACAGGTTCTTTGTAAAAATATGTGGTTTCTAATGCAATTTTCCCTCACAATTGTCAAGTGGCTAGGTCTTTATAAGGGTCATGGTGCTGTCAGAAACAGGAATAGTAGGTACTGTTAATGGACCATATTGCAAAATGACTTGTTTTGCAAGATCTTTAACATAGCTGCAATTCCTGTAGTGAGACAACCATTTAATACATTAAAAAAAGAGAAACAAAGGTGGTGGGATTCATCTATTTTAAATGGTTTTCTAGAATTAAACTATATAAACTCCATGACATAATAGCTGATACAAATATTCCTCTGAATTGTACAAGGGAGGTACAGGAAGACTTGGCTTCTGAGTGGCATTTCTCCCTCACAATGTTTAACCGTGGCTGAGAAGTCATTTTTATAATTTTTTGGGGTCATGGTGCTGTGAGATACAGCTATAGTCATGGTCCTTTGGAACAGAAATGTGGCTTCTAGTGGCATTTCTCCCTCACAATTTTTAACAGTTTGGTGAGAAATCATTTTATAAATTTTTGGAAAATGCGAAATGCCAAAAAATGGCTCAAGGGTCATGTTTTGAATTTTTGGGGGCATGTTTGCTGTGAAATGCAGCTATACTACAGTCCTATTATAAAAGAATGTGTTTCTAATAGAAATTTGTTCCTCCACAATTGTCAATAGTGGCCAAGGGTTATGTTTTGAATTTTTGGGGCATGTTGCTGGTGAAAAAATGCTCCTATACTAACAGGTCCTATTCTAAAAAATATGTGGTTATTCTAACAGACATTTGTTCTTCACAAACTGTCAAGAGTGCCAAAGGTGTCATGTTTTGAATTTTTGTGGGCATGTTGCCCTGTGAAAAGCAGCTATACAACCGTCCTATTCTAAAAAATGTGGTATCTAAACAGAACATTTGTTCTTCACAACTTGTCAAAAGTGGCTCAACGGTCATGTTTTGAATTTTTTTGGGCCATGTTGCTGTGAAATGCAAGCTATACTCCAGGTCCTATTATAAAAAATGTGGTTTCTAACAGACATTTGTTCTTCACAACACGTAGCGCGGAGTGGCAAAGGGTCAATGTTTTGAATTTTTGTGGCATGTTGCTGCACACCTACATACTACCGGTCCTATTCTAAAAAAATGTGTTTCTAACCAGACATTTGTTCTTCACAATTGTCAAGATTGGCTGAAAGGGTCATGTTTGAATTTTTGGAGGCAATTTGCTGTGAAATGCAGCTATACTACAGTGTCCTATACTAAAAAATGTGGTTTCCTCTAAACAGACATTTGTTCTTCACAATTGTCAAGAGTGGCTCAAGGGTCATGTTTTGAATTTGGAGGGCTTGTTGCTGAGAAATGCAGCTATACTACAGGTCCTATTATAAAAAATGTGGTTCTAACCGACATTCGTTCTTCACAATTGTCAAGAGTGGCAAAAGGGTCATGTTTTGATTTTTGTGACATTTGCTGTGAAATGCAGCTATACTACAGGTCCTATTATAAAAAATTTGGGTTTCTAACAGACATTTTTTCTTCACAACTGTCAAAAGTGAGCTTCAAGGTCATGTTTTAGAATTTTTTGGGCATTTGCTGTGAAATGCAGCTATACTACAGTCCTATTCTAAAAAATGTGGTTTCTAACAGACATTTGTTCTTCACATTTTGTCAAAGAGTGGCTTAATGGTGATGTTTTAGAAATTTAATGCATGGTGCTGCACTCAAAAACATGAATAGTAGACACTGTTAATGGACACCATATTGCAAATGACTTGTTTTTGCAAGATCTTAACATAGCTAGCAGTCTCACCTTTAGTTAACAACCCATTTAATACAATTCAAAAAAGAGAAAACAAAGACATGGTGGGATTCCATCCTATTTTAAAATGTGAATTTCTAAATTAAACTACTAAAAAACATCATGTACAAAATAGCTGGTACAAATACTCCTCTGAAGTTGTTCAAGGGAGTACAGGAAGATTTGACCAGATGTAGGTTATCAGATGACATGAGTATGGAGCACTGACAGATAACAAAGAACAGAGACAATATCCTCCAGCACTGAGGTAAAAACGAGAAAAAGTGATGCCAAGAAAAAGGGCACCTGGTCGCTCTTATCACAATCATGACCGTCAACCACCACATTTCCAAAGATGAACCCAATTAGGTCCGTCCAACTCATAACGGAGGGCAACACGCGCCTACCCAGGTCTGGGACTGTGTACTGAGAAATGGGCTTGAGAGAGGTCTAACCTCACACTTCCACTGTCCGCACATCTGCTTCAGCAAGACTGTTTTCCGCGTTGCTGCGTCATGAGTGGCATTTTTACCGTATAAATAACTATACGGCACCGCCAGCCTGGCTCTCACCGCACCCACTGGTAAAACTTCGGCCCTGGAAGCTGAACCTGCGTGTCACTATAATAGATGACAGTCGCTAGCCTGGCTCTCACCGCACCACTGTAAGGTCTGGCCCTGGCAGCTGAACCCCGTGTTAACGATACTGATGGCAGCACTGCTATCACCGTTAGGGGCAATCAGGAGAGCTTCAAATTTCTCTAAAAAATCAGATTTTGAAAAAGGTATTTCAGTGAGGTTCATGTAGTGTCAAAAAGGGTCCAGGCTGGACACAAATTGCACAATTTGAGGCTTAAAATTTTCTGGGGCTGGTAGCACACACACACACACATGGGGTCGCATCATTTGATCTCCAGGAGACTCTGTCCCTATCACTGAATAAGATTTGGAGGAAATGAAACCATTGTTGATTGGCTGAATCACTCTCAGAACCAGGAGGGCAAAGTGTCTTCTCAACTAAGAAAGTGTTTTGCGCGGGGATGATTAGGACTCATTTGTATTAACTTATGGGGTGTGCGGACGAATATTCAACACATCTACACGTGTAAAAAAAATAAACATTTAAAACTGCAGGGAGGGGTGTTGTTGAGCTATGTTTCACACTTGAAAAAAAAAGCAAATTGATAATAATGTAAAACTATAATAAAACTACCTAAAAAAATTCAGTAAACAAATGGTCATTACCAAAAAATATACTAAATGACAGGTCACTGATACAAAATAGCACTAGTGCCACTGTGGTGTTCTGTGGTACAAAACAGGTTAGCGGGTCCATGCTGTGACCCAGGACAGGTATAGTTTATGTCCAGTTCAACTAAAATGGTGGTTGAAAAACTCCTTTTTCCGGCACTTTTTTAACCCCTTTAACGACCTTGGGCGTATGAGTACGCCCAGGGCCCCAAAGGGGCTTTGCAGGGGGATCGCCCGCCCCCCCCCCGCACAGCCCCTGTTGGGGAAAAACCCGCTAACCCCGGCAGTAACAGCGCCGCGGGGGGCCCGCCCGCGGGCGCTTTTTTAAAAACCCCATCAGGCGCCGCGGCAAAGATGGCCCGGGGGGCGTCTAAATTTTAACGCCGTCGGTGCCGCGCACCGTGGGTGCGGTGATCGCAAAAGCGCAGCTATGTGCGCCGACCCCGATCCCCGGGCATTGGGGGTGGGGGCCCTTTGGGAAGGCTCCCGTCACTTACCCTCCCGGTTTGCCCCACCGTCCCCGAAGGGGGGGAAACCGCCATCTTTTTTACACACTAATGCGTTTTTTTTGTCATTTTACGTCACTCAAAAAATGGAATAAAAATGATCAAAAAAGTCGCATGATTCCCCAAAGTAGCGAAAAAAGTACACTTCACCCGCAAAAAATGCCCCCCTCACTGACGTCCGTAGGTGTTATACAAAAAATCATTGTCCAAAAAAATGGCGCTGTGGGGCCCAAAATTTTAAAAATAAAAATTTTTTTGGAAATTTTTTTAGGTACCAAAAACTAACAACCCCACATGTTTTTGGGATTTCCGATGCGAACAACCTGAAGAAAACAGAAACACATTTTATTTACCCAAGATTAACGGCGTAAAAGCAAAAAAACCCCCGCAAACATGGCGAAAATACATTTTTTTTTACAATTTGCCCACTTAGAATTTTTTTTTGCGGGTTTTCCCCGTATATTCTATATACAGTGAATAAAAACCATTAGAAAGTAAATCTTGTCCCGCAAAAAAAAGCCCTCATGTGCTATATAGTTGGGGAAAAATAAAGAAGTTAGGTTTCAGAGGCGAGGAGGGAAAAAAAGAACGGTCACCAAAAAAACGCCGGGTCCTTTAAGGGGTTAATGTGGGTCATGCAGGGTTTTGGGGTCATGCTGCGGTCCCCGGACAGGATAGTCAATGTCAGTTCCCAACTAAAATGGGGGTTGATAGACTCCTTTTTCTGGCACTTTTTTTAAATTTTGGGTCAGACGGTTTAATGGTCATACTGCGGTCCGGGGCAGCAAGTCAAAGTCCATGAAACAAAAATGGTGGTTTTAAAGACTCCTTTTTTTGGGGCTTTTTTTAAATTCGGGTCTGTAATTTAAGGGTAAGCTGCGTTCCAGGACGGGGTAGTAAGTGCATTCAACTAAAAGGGGGGTTCAAATCATACGCCTTTTGTCATTTTTAATTTGTGGTCATGAAGGTTTAAGGGTAGGTTGGTACAGGACAGGATAGTGATAGTCTGTCAGTTTTTTTCTGTGACTCTTGTTGCCTAATTGTCTTGCCTAAGATGTGACGTATCCTTTGACTTTTTGTGGATTTTAAATTTCCGCTTCTCCAGCCCTGTTTGGGTGTAAGAATGAAGGTGTTGTCCTCCCCCATAGACTTTAATGGTCATCGGCGATTATCTATTACGGATATTGGCATGATAATTGAAAAATGCTATTGAACCCATGTATAGTTGAGCAATTGCTATCACTACTCTTAATATGGGGAAACCCGCATTTTTTAACTTTGATGATGCCAGGTTCTCCTGTGTCAGAGCAGGGTTTCACTTATCTGCAGCATGGTACTGCATTTTATCCTGGCAGATGTGAGTAGGAGTCTGATTTATTCATGAGATGCATTGACTCCTCCCCCACCTATAATGTTTTACAAATTCCCCCCATGAAAGATAGAACTGTCAGGCCAGTGGCCAGAGAGAGGAATAATCTAGGCTGCTCATGAAAGAACATAACTCTTACTAGGGATCACCAGCACAATGTATATCGTGGTAATGCCGATTAATGAAACCAGGTTTTCACACACGTTAATGGAAGGACCTGACGTGAGCAGTTCATTGGAGGCAACCAACCAACATTACTGAGTTGAGCTGTTTTGTATAGGGAAATGGGCTAATATTGCTGCAGGACTAATCAACAATTAGCTTCACAGGGTGGTTTGCAAATATGTTAGAGGGAATGTGCCATCAAAAATTACTTATTGCTTAACTCACATTTTTATGTTCAACACATTTTTTAAAGAATTTTTGGTTATATTTTTTTTTAAATTTCCAGATCACTTTCAATATTTTTTAAGAATTCTTAAGTCCTACAGTTTTCACTTTGGCCTGTTCCGTACAAAAATATTCTCAGTTGTCTGCTCACAAAGAGGGTCAAGCTGAAAGTAGACACCGGTGTGAATAGATAACACAGGATCCACCAGTCACAAGAGGAGTATACGTTCACCCTTTCACCTCCCTGCCACTTTATTTTTTCCCAGGCCACACAGCAACTAGAAAACTCTCCTATAGAAGTGAATGGGACTGAGTCAGTCTTAAGTCTCCTATATGCATGAAGCTACTGTAAAGCATCTCTCTGACTGCTGTTAAGGCAGTGCAAACAAGGCATATTGACCAAAGTGAAAACTGCAAGACTTAATATTAAAAAATATTCAAAGTGATATGGGAAAAAAAAAAAAAAATAACCAAAAATTGCTAAAAAATGTGTTTAACATAAATATGGGACTTAAACAATGATTCTTTTTTTGATGACAAATTACCTTTAAATGTATATGTTTGGTTGGTACAAAACACTATCCAAATTCATAGCCTGATGTATTCATTGAGTACAATGGTAGAAATATATGGTCAAAAGTGCATACTTTTGACACCATTTGACATAGCTTGTGTTTTGATACTGTTTTTGAGACACGTACAAAAGCGTGGTCAACTACATTTTTATGTCCCACAAATAATGAATATGGCAGTCATAGACTTCAATGTAAAAAAAAAAAAAACAGATACGTTTAACGCAAACATGATTTTATTGACAAAGTTTAAAAATATTTACATTTTCTAAGCACATGAACGGATGTAAACGTATACAAACGTATGCCATGTTCATTTCTGGTAAACACCTAAAGGGTGGGGGTGCCTAAAATACAGGTCACTCAAAGCCACATCAGAACTGAACTGGTGAGTGTTGCAAATTTTGAAAATTTGCTACAAAATTTAAAACCCTCCTAAAAATAAAAGGATATTAAAAAAATTATGACAACATAAAGCAAAGATGGTAGATGTAAATTACCATCTCTTTGGTATGACTATTTGTCTTACATGCAGAAATTTTTAAACTTTGAAAATGGCTAATTTTTCCAAACTTTATTTGGAATGTGTCACAAGAACACAATCTCAAATTCACATGGATAGATAAAAGAATTAAAAAGTTATTCCCAGATAAAGTGACAAGTCAGATTTGAAAATATAGCTTGGTCCTTAAAGGGGTTTTGCCACGATCTAATGTTGACGTGGGATCCTCCAAAATGGGTATTTAATCACTTTTCTAAATATATGTCATTAAAAAAAGTGAAGCTTGTGAGATCTACAGCCTTCCTTACATGCCCTTAGTTTCCTGACAGTTTACATTAGATACGACCAGGAGCTGAAGGAGCTGATCTAGCCGTGCTTGCGTTGTTTGCACTTCTTATCTGATGGCAGGAAACATGAACGAGCTTCGAAGGGACTGGGGAGAAAAGATCCTGTGTCTTTTGTATAGAGAATCCACTGGTTGTAATGTAATTATCTGAGTAAACATGCAGACCCTCCCTGGCTCCCTGCTCAGTCCTTCTCTCCCCCTGCAACAGTTTGTGAACAAATGAAAGAACGCTGCCTGCTCAGAGCTTATCTTCTCTCCTGAGCACAATACAGCGTGGATTAGCCAAATAATGTTTACTTAACTACTGAGACTGAATATCAGTAGCGTGCATGGGAGGTGGTGCAATGACATCACAGAAGAGGTACTTGTTTTTTAAACACAAAAACACAACGCCCCTTTTTTCAATCGTCAAGAGGGGAGTATTGGCAGAAGCCCTTTAAGTCCATAACAGGCTTAGATTTTAAGGAGTTAAAGTGGTTGTCTCAACATGTATTTTGACAGAGCCATAGGCAGCTTCAGACTCACACTTCCTGGTTAGGCTGTGGGTGGTTTTATAACAATTCTGATATTCCTATTACAGTAAGATAAATGCAGGAGGTTTATCATCTGTAGTGCACTAAGCTACCGAACTCTAAGGGCTAAAACTTGTTATTAACTTAAGTAAACAAGCTCCTGTACTAGAGGCATGTCTCCACTGCACACAAAAATGTCCATTTTTTCAGCATTTTTCGTTTTATAAAAACACTGAAAAAATTACTGAAAAGAGGTTACATGGACTTCTATAGTAAAAATGTTCTGTTGTCTCCACAGAACGTCTTTTTTCTGCTAATTTTTTGCAACATGTTCCAAAAAACGACTTAGCAGGACAGAAAATTTACTATTGGAGTCTGTAAAGCGGCGGAGGTTTTTTAGGCTCGTTCTTTTGGTAGAAAACCATAGCAATTATAATGCTTTGCATTTCGGCAAAAAACATGTTAAACACTTGCCAAAACATGCAAAACCCACCAAAAAATGGATGTTTTTTTCAGCAGTTTTTGACAGGCAGTGGACAAAAAACTCAGTTTTATGAACGTTTTTAGGATTTGGTTTTCAGGTCGTTTTTTTGTCCACTGCCGTGTAGACATAGACTAAGACTCAGCAGGGAGTGACTCACCATGGTTGGAGAGGCCTGCTTGGAGTAATCAAATAAGAAAGAGCAGGAAGAGGTTGTCAGTAACTAAGAGAAACTTGTGTACACTAGCAGTAGATAAAATCTTTATCTCCTGAACAAAGCAAAATCAAAACAGCAATGTATTTGGTAATAGTCTTCATTTATCTTTCTCTACATGTTAAAAGCTAATCACTGTGGTGAGAAAACCCCTTTAAGGACTTGTATAATATCTGATGTAAGCTTAGGTCAGAATTTTTCAGAAATAAGAGCACCACAGTATAATAAAGGTTTGAGTCTCCTTAAAAGACATACAAAATATTAAAGAGATATTTCAACCATAGATTTTGATGGTATATCAATAGTGTTTGTTAAAGGGTTAAAATACAATAATTTAAAAAGCCCTTAATAAAATGAAAGGATAAATAATTGGAAACAATTGTGGAGAATCCTTTAAAATACTTTAAAAAATAAATATTTAACTAAATCTCCTGCACCCCAATACAACATTTTTACCAGCAAACATCGCATG
Source organism: Phyllomedusa bahiana (assembly GCA_025379985.1). NCBI lineage: Eukaryota > Metazoa > Chordata > Amphibia > Anura > Hylidae > Phyllomedusa > Phyllomedusa bahiana. The sequence goes on from JAODAL010006061.1 coordinate 44,764, forward strand.
TCATATACTGTTGTACTTATATGTGGCACTGGTACCTGGTAGAAGGGTCCGTGGATTACTCTAGCCTTTGTACCCCTATATCTATGCCACTGATTGGTCATAAATATATTTTTCTAATGATTTACATAGATGCAAGACAGAGACAGCATCATTTATTGATATGTGCATTGTGGTAAATCGAAAGGTTTTGCATTACTTTCCACACTTTCTGTGATGATATGAGGTGTTAGACATTGGTGGATATGGTTCATGGTACGTTACCCTAGGATCACAGCGAAAATAAAAAAAACTCAAGGAGAAAGTTAAAGAAGGAAAAATCTGGCTTATCTCTCCATGATTGATAACTCAAGCTTTACCCGTACAGCGGGAACTGTCAGAGTGGCTTGAGCAGAAAACAGATGTTCACTCTGCTCCTTTTCAACAAAATCTTACGTTACCCTTCAGGCGAGCCAGGTGGCTTTAGATCTTTTCTGTATCTTTTGCTTGAACTATCTCATTCCTGCTTCATTTCGGGCCAGCCTTACTGTTCCTCTCTAGGGGTGTATACGATTAGCTCCAATAAACTCTCCAAAACAACATTTGAAAAATTATGCCTTAAGTGCTCAGTGGAAAAAAAGCAAGCTGTTAGCAAAGAAGTGTTTAGAAGAGCTTGGTTGGTACTGTGCAGGTGCACAGACTGGCATCCATCCAGGTCATGCTGGTGCCATAGGTTTTGTATTAACATAGGTTTTGTATTAACATTTGTCAGGCATGATAAAGTTTCTTCAGAATTTTTTTTTTAGGAAATAATAACAAAAAAAAATAAGTTTAAACATCAGTTGGCATATCATCGTTGCTTGGTTAATCTGAAGTGACTGCCTCATCGTAATGTTATAAAATTAAAATTCAAGTATCTTATTTCATTACGGTTTGCAATTCTTTGAATCTGACATCTGTTGTGAAATATGTCCATGATCACTGCATCTATGGAGGATGGTTACTCCTCCTTGTGACAATGTAATACACTCAAACAGTCTCATTATTACAACTTTGTTGCATTGTTCTGCATGACCATGGGGTCCATGGATAGCAGGGAGCCAACCCGGGTCAAATTGGGAGACTCATTTTTTAACTGACTGGTGAAATCAGTGGGTCTAACCTCAACAGTTTATAGTACTCTGGATGGATGGACAGCCCAGAACCTTCCTTTGTTGCCCATCGATCCTCACCTTATTGCGTTTGGCTTATAGATTAATTGATATCTGTTTTCTAGTGGTATGGTTTGCATGTGAGATTTATATAAAATAATGTTACTCTTCTGAAAGACGTCAGAGTGTCAACATACCCCTAGTTAACCAATGCTGTGCCTACAATGTATTTAACCTTTTAAGCACCAGATCTGCTACATTTTTTAGTTTTTGCCTCAACAGTTATTACTTTTTTATTTTTTTTTGTGAGGTAGTTGTGTAAGTACTATGTTGGAGAAGTTGTATTTTTGGGGGGAGTAGTTGAAGTTTACATAGTAGTAGTATAAACTACTACGTAATTTTCAAAAAAACTATTTGCAGTGTGAACATAAAAAAAGTATTTTTCTGCATTTGTTTTTTGTTTTGAATCATCAGGAGACCCAATGGAGCAGGAGAGGCCCTTTTGATTATGCTGCGGTCATGGACCATGGCAATCGAAGGGTTAAACAGCTGGGATTGGAGGCTTCCCCAGTCCCTGCTGTTTACAGAGACTACTCTAAGAACGGATCTGTTAACTACAGCTCTGGGAGCCGCAAAGCCCATCGTCTGCAACATTTTCTTTTGTCGTCTCTGCAGACCAAGAACATGCACCATCCGCCCTCAAAAGATGTTGGCAGCCGTTAAGGGGTTAAAGAGGACCTATCAGCTCTTCTGACTTGTCAGTCTTAGTAAATACTTGTATTACCTATAAAAATATATAATCAATGATAATCCACTTACAATTTAACAATAATAATAAATGTTGCGCTTGGGATTTGGGTCAAACACAAATTCAGCTTGAATTTCAGTGATTCAATTTGTGTCGACCAGAATTTAATTTTGATAACAAAAAAAATCAACTCTAACCTTAATTTTATCCATATCCCTTGGGAACATCAAGGAAAGATCTGGAGAACCCAAGGGTTAAGGTTAGGGTTCAAGTTAGGTTAAGGGTTGGACTAATTGTAGACCTTAGGGTCCATTTACACGGCATGGTTTTCCCTTCGAATTTTCAAACGGTTTGTGGATATGTAAACCGTCTGAAACCCGACAAGAAATCCTCCTCATAGACTTTAAAAGAAAATCTGTTCAATAGTCTACGTGGAACGGATTTTCAGTCGCATGGCTTATCAGCTATCGGCGTACCTAAAATCTAGGAGCCTGCACAATCTTCCGCCCAGTATTTGGTTATGTGTTATGGGCGAATCCATAAACCACGGACGCAACCGTTCACCAAAACCACTGAAAGACGATAAAATACCAGCCGGTTTCTTAAACAGAATCTGACCAGCGATTTCCATATGCCTTGTGGATGTACCCTTACACTGGGATTACACTGTCATGCTTGACAAACAGGGTGGATCCCTCGAAACGTAGCAGACATGCTACAGAGGACAGATATCATCAGCTAATACTCCTAAAGCCTAAACTCCGTTGAATTGACTGCTCCATACAGGACAGAATGTAAGATTGTTTTGATTGATATGCCATAATCTTGGTCTAAATTATATCGCGGTGCTCAGAAGAAATTTTTATAAAGAACTGAGAATAAAAATGATTGTTTTAAAGTGAGATAACGAGCTATTCAAGCAGCACTAATAATAATCTAAAGTGTTTTTTTTTACTTTTTAATATATTTTTTAACAACACTGCTTTATGCTATTTCTCGTGCAAATATCTAAATGAATAAGTGGATGTTACCATTCCCCTTCTTAACAGAGTGGGTCTCCATTAGTCAAACAGTTGCAGTGCTAACTGGACTAAGTGATCTCAAGGTGCCCAAACATAGCCATCAGCCAAAAAAAACTGTCTCCCCATTACAAATGCATGCTTAGCTCGAATGAGCATGCATTTGTTTCTAAAGTGGAGAGTAGAGAAAGGTGCTGCTAAGTGCTTGTAGAAGTGGCTTATTTCTAACAAACAACAGGATTGGGTGTTGGAATTTGACATGCCCAATTATTCGTTATCTTAACATCTTCTGTTGGGAGAGTGTTGAAATCCCCCCAATATGATGGCTGGTCCCACTAAAATCAGCAACTTTGGCTGAATATTGTCTACTGTGTATCAGTGCCTCTAGATGAAAAAAATAAAGCAGTTCTTCATAGTGCATAAACCTTTATACAGTATTCCTCAACATATAAAATGAATTGGTTCTAGGATGAATCATTGTATGTTAAGACCATAACATACCAGAGAAGAGCATGGCTAATTGTCCAATAGCAAGGGAGTTAACAGATAGAGCCATGCATGCTGGGAGAGGAGGAGTATAGAAGATTCTAGAGAGAGGATAGTCTAGTGAGTATGCAGCAAGTGGAGAAAGCTGCTGGTGTGTGTGAGACACTGAGAGAAAAGACAGAGTCTAGTGTGTACAGCAGCCAGCGATCACAACATAGGAGTTACAGGATATGACTGGTGAATCGCAGGTACCTGTGAGCTTAACCCTCAGCCCCCATGCTACCCCACGCTACCATCCCTATTATAGGTTGTGAGGATAACAATGACATAATGCTCATTAATAAGAAAATATACTTTAGCACTGATATTTTAGAATTTACGTATTTACTTAGGCACATCAGGAGAACTAAATAATCCTCTTTTTAGAAAACGCTGTGACCATCAAATGGTTTAGGTGTGGTCTATGGGTTACTTGTGCCTGGTCTAAGGACAGCAGTCATTGGTCTGGCATCCCATGCACCTTGTTTGACCATAGCAAGCAGCTTGGAAGGACTTGGATGCATTTGTTTTCCCATAGCTCATGAGGACACTATAAATATTACATACACATACTGTATGATGATGATTTATGATAAGACAATTCTTTTCTATATGACTTATTAGGGTGTAAAACAGCAACTATTTTATCTTAACCACCACCCTGTGTATAGCAGGGGCCATGCTCATTTCTCTCACTCTTCTGACACACTCTTCGGCAGCTAGCCTGTGTATCCAGTGTCCTTGTACACTGTCCTATTCTCTGATATGCTGACTCCCTGGTTCTGTGACACCAAGTGGCAACTGGACAGATTAAGGTCAAGTATGTCTTAAATGATAAATGATGCACTTACACTCTACAAAACTCCTCTGCTCTCGTAAATGCCAAGTGCATCGTCACTTCGACCGATCTCAAACTGGACTTTCTACGTACAATCTAATTTACCTATTTCATTTCTCCGCTTGCGCATATAATCCCTGTACTCGTACCTTTTATAGGTCTCTGCATCCACCAATAACATCCATGCTATACATGCATAATTGTGAAATGCTCAAACTGCTGTACATCATTGCCAAATACAACTGCATGGATTTTGGTGTTTTTTATGTTGTTTGGGTTTTTTTTTGATTTCGCGAACATATATAGATTTTCCTCTCAATCATCGGCACATAACCTTGCTATGAGCCATGATTGTCCTAAGAACATCTAACAAGTACTGCAATTTACGCCTATACAACAGTTCCTCAATCGTACCATGAAGCATACCTGATTTCTTATTATTGGATTTTAAGGTTTTAACACGGTGGGAGAAGGTTTTATCGGGAAAACTTAGCTCATTTAGACCTGTATCGTGACTGTATGATGATATGTTAGTAAAATTACTCCCTGTCTGTACTTACTCAGTGACTTGATGCACTTTGGTCCTTTAGAAAAGAGTAATGTTCCATTGTTGTATGCCGTCCCTAGAGAAGTACGTTAGTATTGCCAATTAGGCGAACCGATGGTATATGTTTGTTTTATAATTTATACTTGTTTTTGTACTATATTGGATTATCTGTGTGGTTTCTAATGTTTGAGACAACTCATAACTCTTTAAAGTCATCTAAATAAGGATTCAAGGATCTATTAAAGTTTTTGACTGTCAAGTTTACTCCCCTCGCACACGAAAATGTTTACTCAGCCCCTTCCACACATTAATTTAATTAAGCAACTAGGATAGTATGATGTGCCATATATGAAGAATTATGATTATCAGTGGCTGAACTCCTTTTTGGATTTAGGGGCATTGTCTCACTACAAAGATTAGCTTGTCCTACATTGTGGGGATTAGGTTATGAAAGTCGAAAGGACAGTTGTACCAAATGCTATTGGGTTCCATTTGATAGTGCGCGTTGTCAAGAGATGAGAGAGTTGTATTCTGCTCTGAGTGCACAAGAGTTTGCTCTGATTACTGTCACTTGCTCTCTGACCTTCATATTACTCTTACTTCTCTTTGTCGTAGATCTGAGAGAGTGGGAAGTGATTTTCAACCAAGGGCGGGAGTGTCAGCTTGAGAAAGGAGTGTATTATTTCATAATGCAACAAGTATTGATAATGGCCACTTACTTTTGTTTACCCCTCGTTAAGAGCTGCTGTAGCCTTAGTGCACTATATTAACGAGACTGGCCTGCATTCATTTCACTTCAATAGAGAAGAGTGGTGCTGGGAAATTGGCAAGATCTAGATATTGCTAATCGATCTGCATTAGAACCACCACAGCAGCCTGACAGGAAGTGTGAGTAGAAGGGCTGCCCTGATGGCTGCTTGAAATCAGTCATTGTTGTGAAACCCAACCAAAATCTCTCAGTTCATGGACACTTATAAACAGGAGATGAATCAATCAGCAAAAACTATTGTTGGAGTGGCACTACAGGCTCAGTGGGGGGGGGGGGGGGGGGGGGGGGGGGGGGGGGGGGGGAGTAATAAGGGGGGGGGGGGGGGGGGGGAATAAGGCAAATAAAATATACTAGTCCACTAGTACAAGTAACTACGCATAGTTGAATTTTACCTGCTTACACTAGTCTGTGGTATGGAGGTGAAGTTAGCTTTAGAGAACATAATATACACAGCTACTTTACTCAGTGGTAATCTTTTCTTGATAGATCACAAAAGCTTAAATACATTTGATTAGTTGGGTAACAAATCTTGTAAGGCAGTAATACATTTTAATTAAGTGTGTAACCAATGTCATTTACTTTGGGGGGTGTGGGGGGAGTATCACCAGATGATTTCCATATAGCTTGAAGGATTTGGTTAAAAGCTGGTATGAGCTATTTGTGAATGCTTTGGAATCAACTGGCTTGGTTGCTAGGTGAAAGGGATTCGCTGGCTAAAGGGGGTTGTCTGGAGTTAAGGAGGACTCAGCAACTCGCTCTTCATCTACTGCCAAATCCCTCCATAATGTAGATAGTACAGTATGGTCATGCATGTAAAGGTATCGAGTATCTTGCGGTGATCGTCTCTTAATGGCTTGTTGATAGCAGTAACACAGTATTTATTATTAAGTTATTATTTATTGTTAGATAGCGGCCCTGGTTCAGAGCGCTAGTAGCAATCAGGGGATTGTTTTTGGCATAGCATAAACGATAATGTGTCAAGACAACGTACAAAGAGACAAATTAATAAGGCTATACAACTGTTACAAAGGAGAGTAGGACCCTGCCCGTGAGGGCTCACGGAGTCTACAAGCAAGGGTGGTAAGAGACAGGTAGAACGGGGCAGACAATGTTTTGGGTTGGGAATCATGTGGACATAACAGGAGGGTTATTGTTGGTTGATGAAGGCAAATGCCAGAAGATGATGGTTTTGTCAGATGTGCTTTTGAGGGCTAGTGAGAGTGGCGGAGAGTCTGATGTGTTGAGGGCAGTGAGTTTCGCAGAGACAGGGGGAGCACGGAGAGTAAGAGCATTTGTGTGATGAACTGACTAGAGAAGGGAATAGCGAGAGATTGGAAGGTACTGTAAGGGAGGGCGGGAAGTTGTGTGAGAGGGAGACTATCTGAGAGGATTTAAAATATATTAATGTTTTTTTTGGATATTTATTTTGAGTAATTGTATGGTTAATGGCAGGATAATGCATATAGGGTAGTGACAGGGTTGAAGCATAGGGCAGAGTTGGCGATTTTGGGGGGGGGGGGGTTGGGTGGGGGGGTTAGTTTCAATCTGACGGTGGCAGTTGTACAGTATTACTATTTTAATACTTTGAATTTTGTAATATTAAAAGGGAATGAGGTAACAATGATCTCTCTGGTTGTGATGTCTAGCAGATAGTCAAGCAGTGTTTGCAGTGAGGGAGAGAGAGGGGGGGTGAAGGGTTTCGGGGGGGGGGATGAGGCGGGTTTTACGATAGGATGGAGTATGAGGTACAACATTGTTGCTCACTCTCTGGGGCAGTCATGGGTGGAATCGTATCTACACCAAGGCAGTTAATGAAGGTACTTATGCGGGGGTGCATTGTCTCATTGCATGTTGATTATTGAAGCTAGTACAGACTATTATAGAGAGGGACATCACGAAGATCAAGTTGACAGCTCTCTCTGGCAGTAGTTTTGGTCAGTAGTACGACATACAGGAGATTGGTATAGAGTAATGAAGTGTCCTTCTCATCTGCTTGACAACTGTATAGGTATGTAAAAGTTGATTAGAAGGGCTGAGTGATTGTGATTGTGTATAGTGGGATTTGTAGTTGTGATATGGGTGGGAATTTCGAAATGGGTATCTGATTACACATGCTACAAGATGGCGAAAGTAGCATGTGATAATTTGAAGGGAAAGACTTTATATATAAAAATATAGTTATAAATGGGTCTCATGAGTTATGAGATATGTGTATAATTTAGAAATCAAACTATTATATACAAGTGAAGTACAAAAGTAATTTAGAAAATGGGTGAGTATTAGGGGGATATACTTTTATTATTAATTTGATGAATGTTTAAGGGATGATGGGAAAAAAGTATAATTTTTTGATGTGAAATGTAGAGCAAGCACCTAGTGGAGAAGTTGAGAAGGGTACAGGCATTAATTCTAGTAGCCTAGAGAACCTACGGCTGATCTATGAGCAAGGTGTGGTGGCTTACGCATCGCCGCTTGCATAGGTACCGCCGCGCCTTGACTTGTATTGGCAAGTGCTAGTGAGAGAACAAGGGCTGTGGTCGATAGCTGCAGGACGTGTTGCAGGAAGCTGCAGCCGCTGTGATAGCGAGGCGTGCCACGGGCGTCATTAGCGCGCGAGGTTAGAAGGGGGGGCCGTCGCTGCGCTGCCATATTTAAGGCGTCGGTCATCTGCTGCGCATGAATGAAACGCAGCATGTAGACGTGCTCTACATTACTACTCCTGCTGCGCATGTGTTACAAGGAGCATGGCGGGCACTGCTCTATTGTTGCTCTGGACTCGGCGGCGGGACAGGCATAACGAATTCAGTGATACTCACAGCCCCCGCCCGATTGTACGAGGCTCTCACTGTATCAGAATTCGTCTGCGTCATCCCTGCTGCCAGGGAGAGGACAGAAGAGAGACAAACAAACAATGAGAAGATTGACAAAGAGAGATAGACAAGAGTTATGAGTATTATCACATTAGTGACGAGAAGTAGACAGAGAGAGAGACAGACAACAGAGCAAGAATATATTAGAAAAAGGTAGAGAGTAAAGGAGACAGACAAACAAGAGAGAGAAGAGACGAGAGAGAGTAAGAAGAGACAGTATAATACACGAGAGAGACAGAAAGAGACAAGTAGAAGAAGAGAGAAGAGACAAACAAGAGACAAGAGAGAGAAGAGACAAGAGAGATGAGCAAGAGACTGACAAAGCTAAGAGACAAGAAGAGAGAGAAGAGATAAGTACAGAACAAACGAGAGATGAGAGAGAAGAGCCAAGAGAGAGACAAGAGGAGAACGAGATTTAGAAGAGACAAGGAATGAGAGAAGAGTACAGAAACTAAAAGTATAGAGAGAAGACGATATGAGAAGAGAGAGTGAAGAAGAGACAAAGAGAGGTTTGAGGTACTGATATATATGTGTGGGGTCAAGAAGAGAGAGTAAGATAAGAGGTACAGACAAAACAAGAGAGAACAACGGAGAGAGTAGAACGACAGAGACATAAAGAAGCGAAGAGACAAGAAGTAAAGAGACAATAGAAGAGAAGGAAGACAGGACAAACAAGAGACAAGAGAGGAGAAGAGACTAAGAGACGAGAGAGAGATAGAGACAGAGCAAAAGAAGAGGACAAAAGAGATAATGTTGAGAGAAGTAAAGAGTATCCGATGCAAACAAGGAGACAATGAGAAGAAGTTAGTACATTATCGAGAGACAAAAGAGAGAGAAGACAAGTAGGAATTGAGAGTTAGGAATTGAGATGAGAAAGAGGAGACTAAAGAGAAGAGTACCAACTAGACTAGAGAGAAGAGGACAATACGAGTGAAGATAGAGAAGAGACAAATGAGGAAGGAAGAGACAAGAGAGGGAAATTAACAGAGACAATGAAAGATGAGAAAACCCGGGCTACGCTAATAGCAGCGCAGGAGTAGAGTAATTGATAAATAATTCAAAGTTAGCTGTAATTAAGTCGTCTCGGTGCGCCAAATCTCTCTCTGAGGAAGGGGGAGAGCCCACCCGTGCTACCCACATTCCGAATCTGGCATAACCTTACCCTGCCGCAGCGCGCAGCTACTTTGGGACTGGCTACCTACCTCACACTACGATAGCCCAGGGCTACAAGGGGCGCTTCGCACCTGACTAACACTTTCTACCTATGACCTAAGTCCTACTTAACTTATGCCCCATGACTCTGCTACTGATGTGAGCTACCAATCAGTGCAGCTGTCCTGTGTCTACAGCTACCATTCGCGTTCGCAATGCCTAACTATACTGCCTAAGTACAAGAGCTAACATTAACTACATAGGTACTACGCCGAAACGTACATCATTGCCTTACGCTGCTACTGAATCACGCCACATATGCTGTGCTACTTTGTACTACCGCACTGTTGTACTGCACACAATTGCTACACTGTATCGAGTTCCTGATAGGGGGCCTTATGCCATCCTAAAGGTCTTTTACGCATATCCGCTACGCCAATCCAGACCTGGCTACCTAACAACACATGTTGTTACCAACCTTGCCTGGTCTATATATTCTTTACACTTGCCTACGCCTGACCATAAACCTGCGCTAGCCATAGTGGCATAAACCTACTACATCGCCATCGCAGACTACTTCGTCTTGCTACACGTATCACTGTCATCTAAGCATCACCATACACACTAATGACTGGCATTAACTAGTCAACACCTTGTTTAATTATTTGAAAAATGAGTGACTTACCTACCTAACGCTACGTGAGATGTACCTGTGACTTGGCCTAAAAAGAAAGGTGGGGTGGTGGGAAGGAGGAGGTGGGAGGGGGGGGGGGAGGCGGGGGGGCTACCTAACTCATCAGCTATCGCTACCCTGCAGAATGTGCCCGGAAGCGGCACCACGCCAACAAGGCCAGCTGTGTGTCTATGCTCTATCTACGGCTGCCCAGGTTCTAGGCGTCACATATCTGAATCGATCGGCCCTGCAGGGTCCTCGGGTAGGGTTCTAGAACATACCTTAGCCCCGATTCGAAGGCTAGCTCAGGTGCTATCTAAGCCTCTCAAGATCAGTCCCCTGCTACTTACCCTCCTACCTTCCACTGCTAGCCCGATCTGACCTAGCTATACCCACCTAACTAGACCTGATCTAACCTACTACACGCACCTACCTTCCATGCTTACCCTACTCACGCTCCCAACTATCTTATCTACTGGGGGTAGTGCAATCACGCTGCCCACTACCCGGCCTACCTAATTAGTGTAATGATGTGGATTTTTATACCTAACTACCAGCGGCAAGCTAGGTGGGAATTGTTACCATTATGGCACTAAAGTGGAATGGGGAGTTTTGTACTTAGGGGGGAGGGCACAGGTAGGAAGATTGATATAAAAGTGAGGAGGCCTTAGGTGTTTGTAGTGGTGATTCTGCAGGGACGAGTGTGTGGACGAGGAAGTCATCATGAGAGAGTCTGACCGAAGCAGAGAAAAAGGAAGAGTCATCAGACAAAGACGTGCAACTGTGAGTCACGGAAATGTAATTCACTGTTGTACACTTTGTTTCTAGCCATTTATATGCTCACGTTTGGAAGTAATATTGGTCTTCGTTGTAATGAATTATTTTCAGTGACAGATGGGTGGTATTATATCAGTCACATTTATGGTTGGAGATAATGTGGTGATGATGGTAGGACGGTGATTGCTGTGGTGCTTTGTATATTGTTCGTTTGGGCATATGGGTCTTGGTGTAATAGCTGGGTATGATCAATACATAGAATAGTGGTGTGAGTAATCGTTAGATCATGTATTTAAGTAGCTGAGCCCGCACAATACTAAATAAATAGAGATGGCTAATTCCGAAATGTTGCGTTTTACTTTCCTACGACGAAGTTTTCTCGGTGCAAAAAAAGAATCTGTCTGTTCCGAATACTTCATGTAATTGAAATCACGTGTAAAAACAGCTATTTCCAGGGCTGCAACGAGAGTCGTAGTACAGGGTAGCATGTATTAAGCGTTGGGTGCCATAGCTTAAATATTAGCATAGGTAGTCTTTTTTTGTGGTCTCATACAAAGTTAGTATTTGTTTAGTATGACACACAATTTACTGCCGCCTGTCTTCTAGAATTCTGCTTCAACTAGTAAAATTCGCCTTGCACTTGCAAGAGTGCAAAACTGACAAAAACTAGAAGCGGAGAATGTGCCATGCACAAGTCATTTGTCTCAGGAGAATAAGCTTGATGACGAACAATCTTGTAATGCTTCAGGTGGACAATACAAAAAGTTGACATGAGTGTGTAGAGAGCGGCGGCAGTACACACGTCCACAGCAGCATGAGGTCAAGACAAGTGGCACAATGACATTCTGGAGTGGTATAAAAAGGAACATAGGCCACAGATGCACAGATGACACATTGTGGGAGGTCTCTCTGACATCTAGCCAGCAGCAGCATACTAGGTCAGACAGTGGCACAATGAGAGATGTGTAGATCACATCAGTAGCACACAGCAACAGCATGAGGGTCAGACAGTGGTCACACATGTACATCAGTGTGTAGGTCACGGCAGAGCCACAGCATGCAGCATGAGGTCAGACAGTTGGCACAATGACGATAATTCTGGATTGTGGCAAAAACAGGAGTAGGCCACAGATTGGGAAATTGTTACAGTGTGTAGGTCACGGCAGCAGCCACATCAGCATCGATGAGTGTCATGACATGTGTCACAAATGACATTCTGGAGGAGTGTGCGCGAGAGACAGGAGGTAGGCCACAGAGAGTGGGAAAATGACACAGCGTGTTGGCGTTCCACGGCAGAAAAAAACAGCCACAGCAGCACAGAGTCAGCATGTGGCACAATGACTTCGGTAGGTTGGCAAAAACAGGAAATTGGCCACAGAGTGGACAACAATGACACAGTGTATAGAGGTCACGGCAGCAGCCACAGCAGCATGAGTCATTTACAGTGGCACATGACAGAGTGTGTAAGTCAACGGCATTCACCACAGCAGCAGCATGTAGGTCCAGACCGTCGGAACAAGATAGAGTGTGTAGGACCATAGACAATCAGGCAGACCACAGCAGCAGTCACAGAGTCAGTACATTGGCACAATGACACTGTGTATCTCAGGTCACGTCAGCATCCCACATCACAGCATGATGTAGACAGTGGCACACTGTAAACACGAGTGTGTTAGGTCACGGCAGCAGCCTCAGCAATCAGCCATGAGGTCAGACATCGGCTACAATGACACATTTTTTCGACACAGTGCACATTCAGTAAGTCAGCAGCATGAGGTCAGACAGTGGCACAATGACACAGTTGGTGTAAGGTCACAGCAGCAACCACAGGCAACAGCATCTGAGGTTATGCAGTGGTACACATGACATTCGGAGGGGCACAAAACAGGAATACGGTCCCACAGAGTGTAGCAAATACGACACATGTTGGATGTCACGAGACAGCATCCACATCAGCCTCATGTAGGTCATGACATTGTACACATAACAGAGTTGTGGGAATTTCAGCGGCAGTACATACCACAGGGCAGTCATCAATGATGTCATACAGTGAACAACAACGAAAGTGTGTGTATGTTGCACAGCAGCTCAGCCACAGCAGCCGTCCAGAGGTCAGACAGTGCACAATGACATTCTGTGAGGTGGCAAAAACATGAGAAGGCCGACATAGTGGGACAATGACACAGTGTGTTGTCGACTGCAGCATCTCAGCAGCAGCATGAGGTCAGCCAGGTGGCACAATTGACAGATGTTTGGAGGTCACCGTGTGTCAGCAGCCACAGCAGCAGCATTTGGTCATCGAGTGGCCCACTCACATTCTGGAGGTGGCAAAAACAGGATGTAGGTGCCCAGAGGGTTTGTCAATGTACATAGTGTGTAGGTCACTGCAGCACCCCCGAGCAGCATGAGGTCATACAGTTGCACAATATGTGACATTCTGGTAGGTGTCCATAAACAGGATTAGGCCACAGAGTGGGAACATTGACATATTTTTTAGGTCCACGGCAGGCAGCCACATCAGGCAGCCTGAGGTTCAGACATAGTCACAAAGACATACAGGAGTTGGCAAAACTGGAGTAGGCCACATAGTGGGAACAATGACATAGGAGATATCATATGTCACGCAGCAGCCACAGCAGCAGCATGCGTGTACAACATTGGCACAATTGACAACTGGATGTGTGCAAAAACATGAATAGGCCACAGAGTGGCAGCAATGACACAGTTGTTGATAGTGGTCAGGGTCATCAGCCACAGCAGCAGCATTGAGGTCAGACAGTGGAACAAAGACAGAGTGATGTAGGTCACAGCAGCAGCCACACAGCAGCATGACACACATTTCAGACAGTGTCACAATTACACATTGTTGTTTATTGTGTCCAGCTCAGTCAGGGCCACAGCAGCAGCAATGATGTCATACAGTGGCACAATAAAAACAGTGTTTAAGGTCACGATCAGCCAAAGCAGCAGTATATGTTCAGACCATGGAGCACCATTACACCAGTTGTGTAGGTCACATCACGCAGCCACATCAAGCATCATTAGTGTCAGTTGTCCTGAGCACGAAAGACATTCTGGAGGTGGCAAAACAGGAATAGTGCCACAGAGTTGCACAATGACAAGCCGTGATTAGGTCACTTCAGCAGCCACAGCACGCAGCATGAGGTCTAGTCAGTGGCACAATGACAGAGTGTGTAGGTTCACGGCAGTAGTCCATAGCAGCAGCATGAGGTCAAGACAGTGGCACAATGACACAGTGTGTAGTCACGGCAGCAGCCACAGCAGCAAGCATGAGTCAGACAGTGGCACAATGACAGGAGTGTGTAGGTCACGGCATCAGCCACAGCAGAACATGAGGTCAAACAGTGGCACAATGACCAACTGTGGTGTAGGTCACAGCAGCAGCCACAGCAGCATCATGAGGTCAGACAGTGGCAAATGGGACATTCTGGAGTGGCAAAAACAGGAGTAGCACAGAGTGGGACAATGACACAGGGTAATAGGGTCGACGTCAGCAGCCACAGCAGCAGCATGGAGGTCAGACAGTGGCACAAGTGACAGTGTGTTAGGTCACGGCAGCAGCCACAGCAGCAGCATGAGGTGGGGGAGGACAGTGGCACAATGACAGAGTGTGGAGTCCCAACAGCATGCCACAGCACAGCATGAGTTCAGGCAGCGTCTATGCTCACAATGAGCATTCTATAGGTGGCAAAAACATGAGTAGGCCACAGAGCATGGGGGGACAATGACACAGTTATTGAGTTTAAGGCACAGCCACACAAGCAGAATGAGGTCATACAGTGGCACAATGACACATGTGTAGGTCACAGCACAACCACTGTAAAAAAAAAACAGCATGAGGTTAGGCAGTGGTACAATGAACCATTCTGGAGGTGGCAAAACTAGGAATAGGCCACAGAGTGGCACAATGACACCAGTGTGGAGGTCAACGACAGCAGCCACAAGCAGCACATGAGGTCAGACAGTGACACAATGACAGAGTGTTGAGGTCACGGCATCACCACAGCAAGCAGCATGATGACAGACAGATGGAACAATGACCAGAGTTTGTAGTCACAGCAGCAGCCACAGCAGCAGCAAGAAGTCGAACAGTGGAACAATGACATTCTGGAGGTTGGCAAAAAACAGGAGTAGGGCCACAGAGTGGGACAATGCACAGTGTGTAGGTCCACTGCAGCAGCCACAGCAGCAGCATGAGGTCAGACAGTGAGCAACAATGACAAGTTTGGATGTCACGGCAGCAAGCCACAGCACACATGATGTCAGGGCAAGTGCACAGTTGAAAACATTCATTGAGGTGGCAAAACAGGAGTAGGCCACAGAGTGTGTCAATGACATTAGTGTGTAGGTCACGGCAGCAGCCACAGCACAGCATGAGTTCAGACAGTGGCATCAATGACATTCTGGAGGTGGGCCAAAACAGGAGTATAGCCACAGAGTTGGGACAATGACATAGTGTTGAGGTCACGCAGCAGCCACAGCAGCAGCATGAGGACAGACAGTGGGCAACAATGACATTCTGGAGGTGGAAAAAACAGGAG
Organism: Phyllomedusa bahiana; assembly: GCA_025379985.1. Lineage (NCBI taxonomy): Eukaryota > Metazoa > Chordata > Amphibia > Anura > Hylidae > Phyllomedusa > Phyllomedusa bahiana. Next base: position 60,371 of record JAODAL010006061.1, read on the forward strand.
TAGGCCACAGAGTGAGGGACCAAATGACATAGTGTCGTAGGTCACGCAGGCAGCCACAGCACACATGAGGTCTACAGTGGCACAATGACATTCCTGGAGTGGGCAAAAACAGGAATAGGCCACAGAATGGCACAATGACACAGTGTGGAGGTCGCGCAGCAGTAACAGCAAGCAGCATGAGGTCAGACAGTGGTACAATGACACAGTGTGTAGGTCAGGGAGCAGCAGCATGAGGTCAGCAGTGCACAAAACATTCTGGAGGTGGCAAAAACAGGAGTAGGCCACAGAGTGGGACAATGACACAGTGTGGAGGTCGTGGCAGCAGCCACAGCAGCAGCATGAGGTCAGACAGTGGCACAATGACACAGTGTGTAGGTCATGGCCACAGCAGCATGAGGTCAGGCAGTGGCACAATGACATTCTGGAGGTGGCACAAAAAGGAGTAGCCCACAGAGTGGGACAATGACACAGTGTGGGAGTCACAGCAGCAGCCACAGCAGCAGCATGAGGTCAGACAGTGGCTCAATGACACAGTGTGTAGGTCACGGCAGCAGCCACAGCAGCAGCATGAGGTTAGGGAGTGGCACAATGACATTCTGGAGGTGGCAAAAACAGGAGTAGGCCATAGAGTGGGACAATGACACAGTTTGGAGGTCACGGCAGCAGTCACAGCAGCAGCATGAGGTCAGACAGTGGCACAATGACAGAGTGTGGAGGTGGGTGGCAATACCAGTCCCTAGTAAAGATGGTTGGTGGCAGTTGGAGAAACTGTCAGCAGATGTGTGGCATCAGGCGGATGGCGGCATCAGAAGAGTGGCTCAGGCAGGTAGTTAGAACCCAGACTCATTTCTCACAGTTTGGGTGAGGGTAAATGGCTGATGTAGTCTGACGCCTAAGGCTTTGGGGTGGGGGGAAATTTCCGGGCCGATCCACGCCTGATTCATCTTGACAAAGCCACCCTTTCCTTTTTTCCCCGGGGGCAAGGGGGTTTCTCCTTGGGGTAACGAGGGGCCCCCCCGAAAGGAACAAACCCGCACTGAGGGCCACACAACTGCCCGGGCAGGCAGCTTCTCCATTTGCAAACTGGGGAAATTGGGCCACACATCCATTTGGCTCCCCAGAAAGCCCCACAGATTTTTCTAATTTGTGGTGGCAGAGTGAGCCAAGTGGGCCCCACCCCCGGGGGGTTTTGGTTCGGGACTGCTCCGGGCCCCCGCTGCTGCTGCTGGGCGACTACCCTCCCACTGGGGCGGGTGATGGAAACTGCTCACAGTACTCCAGATTTTTAGGTTATGCTGATAGCAGGTACTGCCCCGGACCCCCCCAATTTCCCCCACAGCCGGGGCAGTAGTACGTAGCGCTGGGAACCCCCCGGGCCCAGCCCTGTCAGGGGAGGGACATCCCCGCAAATAGGAAAGGGGGCCCAACTGATTAGGGAGTTTCCCCCTAAAAGTTTTTGAGTTTGTCCCCCCTTTAAATACCCGGGGAAAAAAGGCTCCCTTTTTTGGCCCGGTAGCGAGGGTCCAATAGGGTGGAGACCCAGAATTTCATCCCTTTTCCCCGGGATGCTGCCCTTTTCGGCTGCCCATTACCCCAGGCAAATAAGAAGCTGGGGGCCCAAATTGCACAAGTGACTCCGAGGGGCTCCCCCCCCCCCAAATTTCCCTTTATACCCCCACGGTGCGGGAGGCCCATCTGCCTCGTTTTCCCTCTTTCCCCAAATCCCCCCCCCCCCCTTCCACCCTGTTTTCCTGCCCCCCTTTCTTTTTCACCTGGGTAAAAAAATTCCACTCATTTCCCCGGGAAAAACTTCGCCCCAAAGTCCCCCTTCCTCCTCCATTTCATCCCCCCCGGGGACTCATGGGGCCCACGGATGTAGTTGGCCACTTTCCACCAGTCCCCTGCCCGGGACGGATTTTTCGGGCTTTTTTTCCCAGGGCATAAAGGGCAGGGGAAAATGACGTTTTTTACCCGTAGTCCGGGGCGACTGACAAATAAGGGGCCCTCCCCAAGGGCCCCCAAAAACAAAAGGGAAATTTGGTCCGCATGAGCTTCCCCCTTGGTTTACACCCAAAGTTACACAGGGATTTTTCTGTCTGCCTGGACCCAATCAAAAAATCTTTAAATTCCCCTTTCCCTTTTTTCATACAGTCCCCCCCAACCCATGTGCAAGCTGGAAATTCCCAAAACGGGGGGAAAAACATCGAAATTTTAAGAGTTTTTTTGGGGGGAGGCCGTTCTCCCGCTGCAACTCAAAGGGAGGGTGTCCCTGGCTTTGTACAAAGGGAATAAAGTGCATGAAACATTCCTGGCCTTTTTTCAGAATGTTCTGAAGTCTGGAAGCTTCGGGAAACCCTTTTTCCAAAACCCAGTTTGAACACGTCGCCGCAGGGCCCCGGGGCCAAACCCCCCTGGGGTGCAGCGCGGACCCCCATTTTTTCCTCCCATTGTCCTAACCCAGGGTTCCCGGGTTTGCAGTTGGCGCAAAAAAGGCCACACACCCGATTTCTTGCGCATGATGCGGAGCAGTTCCCCCCCTGTGTGCTTTGTTCGCCGAGGCAAGCCATTTTTAAAACTGCGTGAACCCGGGTCCCCTTTAACATGGGTTTTGGAGCAGTTTTGTGGAGGCAGAGAGGGTGGGGTGGGGGGAGGAGGAGGAGGGGGCTTTGGGGGCCCCAGGACCCAAGCATTTTTAAACAACGTGGGGAAAAAAGCCCGCTCCTGTCCAAGTTGTTGGTGTGCCGGGGCCGGAAGCACATTCACCCAGGGGGCCTAAGGCCCGGGTTATTTGGCCCTGCCCCGTAGTTACAGCCCCAGAGTCCAGGGCCTGTGCACCTTGGAAAAAAAACATAAGCAAAAGGGACGGCCCCCTTCTTTTCTTCAAATTTATGAATTTGCTGGTACTCCCCCTTTTTGGGGAAAAAAAAATTTTAGGGCTTGGAACTCTCCCATCTCGGCTGGGCACAAGCCATTATTCTCTGAAGGGGCAAGCCCAAACCATTTTGGAAAGGGGGGGGATTTCCCAGTCCCAACAATTTGGACGGGAACCCGGTCAGTTTCTCAACTTTTTTTTTTTTTGGGACGCAAAACTTTTGTCTCTTTGTTTTCGCCTCGCTGAACGACTGCGGCCCATGGTAGCGGGAGCGGGGAGCCTGGGGGGGGAAAGATGTTTTAAAAGAGAAACAGCTCCCTTCTGCAGAGGGGGTTTGGAGCCTTGACGGGCGGGGAAAATGGCAATGCGTGCCACTGGGCGCTGTTTGCTGCTGTTTTTTGGTGCGCGGGGGATGGACCCCCCAAATCTGACCCGTTTCTCCCAGGCCATGGGGTTGGGGGACGCTCCCTGTTTTGACCAGGGCCGTTGTCCCAACTTTAACCCCCGGCCCCCTTCATTTTCCTGCTTACAGTTTCCCCTACATTTTACCCAAATTCCCGGCCCCTTTCCGGGTTGTCTTAGCAAAGAACGCCACACCGCGATTATCGGTTTTTAACCCCCAAAATTTTCCCCGAAACGAGTACTACTGCCGCCGCTCCCTTTTCGCTGAGCCCCTGTCCCCGCTATTTTCTTGGCCCTTTCGAAGGGGGGTTTTTTTACCCCGGGGCCCCGGCTTGGCCCCCGACCTCACACTGCTGCTTTCCTGTGAACTCACGGCCAAAAACGACCCATTTTCTGGCTCCCCGCTGCCTGACGCGCAACTGACGCCCTCTTCTCCTGACGTATGAAGCCCTTCCCTTTCCCCCCGGCCCCCAAAGGGTTTTGGTCGGTTTTACATCATCACTATTTGTGTTTCAAGTACTGCTGTCCTCATCCCCTTTGGGATGCAGGGGCTGCCCCCCTAACAACAGACCCCCCCTGCCACCCCTCAACATTATACTTTCCCGCCTCTGAAAGGGAAGCGGGGGATTTTGGGCCCCCCATTTTTTTTCGCTCCCAAAATAGCTGCTGACTGCCCTCCTAAAATTTTTGTTCCCCCCCAAACTATAAAGTGGCGCTGAGCCCAGACCACTTTAGTAGATTTTCTGGCTGGGGGAAACCGGAGGGGACAGAGGCGGGTTTTGGAGGACATTGAGGGCCGTGACCCGCCCCGGCAATGCCAAACAAAGGGGTTTGGGTGCCCTTTCGTTCCCCAAACGATTTCTTGGCGGGGGTTTGTCAGATGTAAACTGGGGGGGAAGTGGTGACCTAGTCAACCATTCAAGAACCTTTGGGGTTGCTAGCCAGTAAAAACGGCCGCTAGATACAGCGGCAGTTGTGGCCTCACCGAGGGGACCCCTCCCTGCATTTCCCCTTTTGCTGGCTGCGACCTGCTCCGGGAAATTTTTGGGTGTTTTTCTGCCATTCGCAGGTGAAGGGGGCCCCCACCTCCGTTACATACTGTTTGTTTAAAATTTTCCAGACACTTTTTTGATAAAGATATCTGTAAAATGTTAAAAAACAAACCCTTTTTTTGATCCAAATGAACCCACTAAAAAAGCTTGGGAAAACCCCTTGGATATAAATTGCGTCCACAAATGGGCCCGGAGGAAAAAAGACTTGTATTTTGCCGTTCAAAAAACCCCTGTGTATTTTACTGAAAAATAAAAACAAAAAGGGTTAATTAACCTTTTGGATATGAACTTGCCCAAGAAATTTTTTCTGTGGCGGTGAAAAACAAATTTCTTTTACTGGTCAACTGGCAGGGAAAAAAAAGCTTAATTTCCCCCGGATGTAAATTGCGCAAAAGAATTGAGCAACCAGAAAACTATAGCTTTGTAGCGTGTTACAAATTGCGTGTTTTTTACGCTACACAACAAGAGGGAAAAAATTTTAATTAACCCTTTTTTGTGGGGGAAAAGGTAAAAGGGTAAATTTTTAAAATTTTTGGGGGGTGAAAAAGACGGTTTTTTTTTTTGGGCAAACCCAAAAGCAGAAAAACAACGCTTAATTAACCCCCTGGATGTTTAAAATTTTGCAAAAAAATTTAGCAATCAGAAACTTTCTAGCTTTTTTAGCGTGGTTTCCAAATTTGGGGGTTTTCTACCTAACAACAAGAGAAAAAAAAGGGGAATTAACCTTTGCTTTTGAAAAATGGAAAAGAAAAAAAGTATTTTTTGGCGGTGAAAAAGACGGGCTATTTCTTCAACCCCCAGCACAAAAAACAACCTTAAATTAACCCCCGGGTGTAAATTGGCAAAAAAATTGAAACAACCAGAAACTACTAGTTTGTAATGTGGTTTTCAATTCGGTTTTTACGCTTTCACAACAAAAAAAAAAATTAAAAAAAACCCTTTTCTTGTGAATTTTGGTACAGCAAAAATTTTATTTTTGGGGTGAAAAAGACGGGCTTTTTTTGGCCCACCCGCACCCAAAAAAAACGCTTAATTAACCCCGGGTGTAAAATTTCGCCAAAAAATTTAGCAACCCAAAAAATATTTCTTTGTAGCGTGTTTCCAATTGGGCGGTTTTTTACGGGAAAAAACAAAAAAAGAAAAATTTTTAAAAAACCTTTGCTTGTGAAAATTTTGGGCAAAAATTTAATTTTTGGCGGTTTTAAAAAAACGGTTTATTTTTTGTCACCACAACAGAAAAACAACCTTAAAAAACCCCCGAAAGGAAAAAATTTTTCAAAAGAATTGAAACAACAAAAAAAACTCAGCTTTTTTTTGGGTTACAATTGCGTGGTTTTTTAAAGCTACCCAAAAAGAGAAAAAAATTTTAATTAAACCCTTTTCTTGGAATTATGGTTTCAAAGGGAAAAATTTTAAAAATTTTTGGGGGTAAAAAAAGACGGTCTATTTTTTTCACCCCCAACACAAAAACAACGCTTAAAATTTTTCCCCTGGATGTAAAATTTCCAAAAAAAATTTGGGGAACCAAAACTACTAGCCCTTTTTAGCGGGTTTTTCAATTCGTGTTTTTTTTACGCTACACAACAAGAAAAAAAAAATTGTAAAATTTAAACCCTTTTCCCTTTTGAATTTTTGGGACAGGAAAAATTTAAAATTTTTTTTGGGGAAAAAGCGGTTTTTCTTGGAGTCCCCCAAAGCAGAAAAAAAAACGCTTAATTAACCCCTGGATGAAAATTGCGCAAAAAAAATTTAGAGCCCACAAAATACTAGCTTTTTAAACGGTTTTCAAAAATTTGGGGTTTTCCACGCTAAACCCAAAAAGAAAAAAAAAATTGTAAATTTAAACCCTTGCTTCTGAATTAGGTAAAGGAAAATTGTAATTTTTTTGGGAGGAAAAAAAACGGTTTCCCTTTGGGGTCCCACAACACAGAATAACGCTTAATTAAACCCCCGGGATTAAATTGCGCAAAAGAATTGGAAACAGCCAAAAATGAAGTGGTTTTGGAAATTTTAAAAAAAACCTGTTCTTTTTAAAAGAAAACCCAAAAGGAACGGCTTAAAACCCCCCCTTGGGGAAAAAAATGGGTGTGAGCAGATAGATTAAAATGGGATACCGTGCAGTGGACGCACCCTTGGGCTTCAGATCCAATACACCAAAAAATCAGAAATAGAACATTAAGAGAATCAGTCTCTGAGACAAGCTGAGGTACCCCACAAAAATCGCTGTATAAAAATCAGTTCTTCAGTAATAATCAGCCGCGGCAGCACCTTCCCTGATCAGTACAGTGAGAGCCGTATGAGCTCCCAGCGTCACGCCCGGACTTATAATAGTGCGGTGACGTCACAGAATCCCGCCGGTCTCTGAATTGACTTCATCTCTGCACATGTCCATGCGGGCTATGCCCTTCTTCCTCCCAGAGTTCTTTGCCCCATGTAATGCCATGTGCTCGCAGCCTTTTTTAATCAATCAAAAGCACACTTTGTTCACCCGAAGTACCCCAAACTTCGACTTCGTTCAGACCCAAAGTTTCCTGAAATTCTAAATGAATTCTACTTCGTTAGAATCAATTCGCCCATCTCTACTGGTGGTACTCGGGCGACGGTGGAGGCTGAAGCGGAGGCTGATCCCTGATCAGACTCTGAGAGACATGGGCAGCTGAGGAACGCTTGGTGGGGGCGGAGGAAGGAGGAGCGGAGACAGAAGGTGTGACAGTGGTAGGATTTCCCGGCGTCAGTCTGGCCCTTTTTTGGCCCAAAGTTTTGCCTCATTTCAACTCATGCATTCGCTGAAATGTGACTAGACATGTTGGTGGTGGTTAAACACCTAAGGTTCTTGCCTCTACTTATGCGTTTACGGCAAAGGTGGCATATGACATCGCTGGGTGAATCATAGGCTTGCTCAAAGAAGGCCCAGGCTTGAGAAGTCCTGGACCTTTTTTGACGCCGATAAGCGAGGAGTGGGGTTTCCGCTGACCGTGGCTGGCGGAATCAAAATCAGCGGACTTCTGCGACCCCCCTCTCCCTTTTTGAGGCAGGACCCGTACTAACACTACCCCATCGTCTTCCTCCTCGTCCATTTATGAAGCGCTCGCAAGCAAATTCTTTCTGAAAAGACCACGTTGGATCCGCAAATGTCGTCATCATCATCATCAACACAGGTGACTTCGTCGTCCTGACATTCTGCATCCAGGGCTGTGGGCTACAAGCAAGAGGGACTGCAAGGCGTTGGGCCGACCGCCGGGATTTTTGCCGAATGACCGGCATCCTTCTCCTCCTCTGATGGCATCAGTAACTGGACGCAGAGCAGAGAAAATCATCCTCTTTGGCCTTTGAACTTTTAAAAATGCCTTCTGACCCCAACCGCATTTTTTTCATCAAAGAGGTCTTCAGAAAAGGATTATCCACAGTGGTGGGGGACACGAGTTAACATTTGGCTGCTTCATGTTGGACGGATGCTGATGATGCTGATGACGACATTTGTGGCCGTGACTAGGAGGACGAGGAGGTAAGACTGCTGGATGCAGGTTGCATTAACCACTGAAGAACAGATTGGCGATGCTGTTCGTTACTGAGATTCCCCTGGCCCTGACCCAGCGATGACAGCCTGACGGTCCTGCAACTGACGATCCGCTGGCATGCGTGTTGTCGCCAGCACTGGAAGGACCACCTTCTCTCGTACCTCTACCTCCAAGTCCTACCCCCCTCTTTGCTCGCTTACCACCTGAATTTGCTCCATGTTCAGAAAGATGAAAATTTGAGAAGGTAGGAAGAGTTTTGGAAAGTCTCTTATTAAAAGACGGCAAATCACAGCTATTCTCAAAACCTCAAATCAAAATAAAAATTTCTGGTTTAAAAAAATTTTAAATGCAAGGTGGCCACAACAAAGTGGCCGGCCAAAGTGAAAAAAACGTATCTGAAATGTAACGGGGAAAAAAAAGGGAAATTTTTTTGGGCCCCTTTAATTTTCCTTTGGTGACTACAAAATTGCTTTTTCAAATTAACTGCAAAGTATATCTATCAACAAAGCTTGACTTACAAAAATTCTTAAAAAAAACCTTTCTGAAATGTATACGGTATAATAAAAGGTATTTTTGGCACCTATCAATTCATCTGTGGTGACTACAAAATTTCTGAATTCAAATTTAACTGCAGGTAACATCTATCAACAAAGCTTGACTGACCAAAAGTGAAAAAAAACACCTGTCTGAAATGTATACGGGATAATAAAAGGTATTTTTTGGAACCTATCAATTCACCTGTGGTGACTACTACATTTCTGTATTCAAATTTAACTGCAAAGTAGCTCTATGAACAAAGCTTGACTGACCAAAAGTGAAAAAAACACCTTCTGAAATGTATACGGATAATAAAAGATATTTTTTGGCACCTATCAATTCACCTTTGGTGACTACAAAATTGCTGTTTTCAAATTAACTGCAAAGTTGATCTATCAACAAAGCTTGACTGACCAAAAGTGAAAAAAACACGTATCTGAAATGTATACGTATATTAAAAGGTATTTTTTGGCACCTATCAGTACACCTGTGGTGACTACAAAAATGCTGGATTCAAATTTAATTGCAAGGTGGCTCTATCAACAAGCTGGCCTGCCAAAAGTGAAAAAAACACGATCTGAAATGTATACGGATAATAAAAGGTATTTTTGGCACTATCAATTCACCTGTGGTGACTTCAAAATTGCTGATTCAAATTTAACTGCAAAGTAGATCTATCAACAAAGCTGACTGACCAAAGTGAAAAAAACACCTGTCTGAAAAAGTATACTGATATAAAAGGTATTTTTGGCACCTATCAATACACCTGTGGTGACTACAAAGATGCTGGATTCAAATTTAACTGCATGGTGGCTCTATCAACAACAGCTGGCCTGAGCCAAAGTGAAAAAAACACTATCTGAAATGTAACGGATAATAAAAGGTATTTTGGCACCTATCAATTCACCTGTGGTGACTTCAAAATTTGCTGCATTTAAATTTAACTGCAAAGTATATCAAAAAACAAAGCTTGACTGACCAAAAGTGAAAAAAAACACCTGTCTGAAATGTATACGGATATTAAAAGGTATTTTTGGCACCTATAAGTACACCTGTCGTGACTACAAAGTTTCTGGATTCAAATTAAACTGCAAGGTGGCTCTATCAACACAGCTGGCCTGAGCAAAAGTGAAAAAAACACGTATCTGAAATGTATACGGATAATAAAAGGCATTTTTGGAACCTATCAACCTGTGGTGACTACAAAATTGCTGTATTAAAATTAACTGCAAGGTGGCTATATCAACAAAGCTGGACTGGGCAAAATTTAAAAAGAACACCTATCTGAAATGTATACTGATAATAAAAGTGGAGTGTTGCACCTAACAAATAGACCTGCAGTTACTAGACAAGATCTGTATCCTAATATAAGGCAATGCGATGTCTGGCTGTACAATATCCAATATCCTTTATAGAGCTTGTCTGTGTTCGCCCGCGCCCCCCCCTCCCGCACCCCCTGTGACTTTATAGCGGTAGATGCTCTTTTAAAATTCTCTTCATTACTACCTAAAATCTGCAAATCTCTGATCTAACTAACTTCCATGGTTCACAGCAAAAAGTAGACCTGTCTCTGAGAAAAAATAAATAATTTCCCTGAGCTTTTTTGCTGAGCTGTTTGGACAGAGGCAGAGTGCATGTCCTACTGCTATGAGACGCTGACACACACTGATCATGTAAACGAGGTCATGTGATTTTTCCAGCCAATCGCAACCATACACATCCCAGTCATGACGTCGCACACACATCTCACCCTGCTCTATCCTGTAAGCTGATTTGCTGGCCGCCAAAATGACAGGAAGAGCCGAAAATGGCGCGATATTAATAGATTATGCAGATTTTAACCTAAATTATCGCGTGATCGACAAAATCCGATCAATGTAAATACCGTGCCGATTTCAACTTTGTCGATAATAATCGCTCAAAACTACTCATTACCCCAAAACATCAGACTCTCCCCAAATTTTACCAGCTTCAAAAGCAACCTGAAAACCTATCTCTTCAGGATAGCTTATAACCTCTAATAACCCCACCACCAGTACACCGCCCCACAAACATGTCTGCCCCACACCTTCTGTCTCTCCCCTCCTTCCCTGTAGATTGTAAGCCTTCGCGGGCAGGGCCCTCTCCCCCCTCTGTGTCAGTTGTCACTTATCGTCACCATAGTATTTGTTCAACATTTGTTATGTATGTAACTCCCCTTGAATGTACAGCGTCCTAGAATCAATGGTGTTCTAAAATAAATAATAATAATAATGCTGTAAAAGACACCAATAGTCAATGTCCTATTCAAAAAAATCTTGTTTCAAATGCTCATTTGTTCTTGAAAATTTTATTCAGTATCCAAAAGGTCATTTTTTCTGGTTTTGGGGTCATGCTACTGTTGAAGACACCGTTAGTAAATGTCCTGTAGAAAGAAATGTATTTCTGTTTCTACCAAACAGTTGTACTTTGATTTCATCTGACCATATGACATTCTCCCAGTACTCTTCTGGATAATCCAAATTCTCTCTAGCAAACTTCAAATAGGCCTGGACATGTACTGGCTTAAGCAGGGGGACACGTCTGGCACTTCAGGATCTGAGTCCCTGGCTGTGTAGTGTATTACTGATGGTAGCCTTTGTTACATTGGTCCCAGCTCTCTGCAGGTCATTCACTAGGTCGCCCCGTGTGGTTCTTGGATTTGTTCTCATCATTCTTGTGATCATTTTGACCCAACGGGGTGAAATCTGGCATGGAGCCCCAGATGGAGGGAGATTATCAGTGGTCTTCTGTGTCTTCCGTTTTCTAATTATTTAATGCCCATTGCAGATTCCATAATCCCTGCCTGGTGCAGTACTACAATTTTATTTCTGGTGTCCTTCGACAGCTCTTTGGTCTTCACCATAGTGGAGTTTGGAGTGTGACTGTTTGAGGTTGAGGCACATGGTAACTGGCAGAAGCCTCATTTCACTTTTTGCACCAGGGCCCAAGAAGTTCAAGTTACACCTTTGTGCATGTGATATATGTGGTGGTAGCAAGAACATCCCAACGGGGAAGGTAGAGGTTTAGCTGGCAGGGGCGTAGTTATAGGGGGTGCAGCGGTAGTAGCCGCTATAGGGCTCTGCATCTTAGTGAAGCCCAAAAGCCCCTTTGACACATAAGAACACATCGGTATTGGAAATGGCACATGGTAACTGGCAGTGGTGCCAATAGGGCAGTACGGGCAGTAGTCCTGTCAGGCGCCCTAATCAAAAAGGGACCCAGTGATATGTTAAAAAATAGGAACTAGTAATAGGTGGGGGGCCCATTTGATTTAGTTGCATGGGGCCCTGAAACGGTTAATAAATGACTGACGGCAGCCCTGGCTACCACTGCCCTCTCTATAACTATGGCCCTGCCAGCTGAAACTCCATGTTCCCCATTGGGATGTTTTTGCTGTCACCACATATATGACATGTTCTTGGGCCCTGGTGAGAAAAGTGATTGTGGTTCCTGCCAGTTATCATGTGTCATTTCCAATACCGCCGTCTTCTTATGTGTCAATGGGACGCCGTAACAACTGCTACCGCTGCACCTCATATAGCTACACAGTGCTCATCTTTTCAGTTAGCCAGTGAAAGGAATGAATAGTTTTAGCCTGTGAAATTTTTTCTGTGACTCTTAGAGCCAAATTGTTTTCATTAAGTTGTTCCATGTATCCATTTTACTCTTATGGACAGGGCTGCCAATAGAAATTTTGGGGCCCCATACAGCCAAAGTGCCTGGGCCCCCTTTCCATGTCCCGCCGTAAACACACCCCTTCCCAGGCACCACCCCAAACATGCCCCTCCCAAGCACCACCCATTCACTGCCATAGCCCCGCCCCCTTCATGTCCTCATTATTTCCTAGTCTTTTGACGCTTTTCTGATGCGTTTCGGGGACTGACAGAGCGGACCCAGAGACGCATCTAATAATTAGCAGTGACTTTATCACTGGCGGCAATGACAAACACATGAATGATCGCCGCTGCGTGTTTGCCTCGCGCCTGTCAGGTCCGTCTTTCAAAGAATTGACATGCAATTCTTGGAGCACATCCGAAAGATGGACCTGACAGGCGCGAGACAAACACGCAGCGGCGATCACTCATGTGAACGCTGCTGCGTGTTTCTCATTGCCGCCAGTGATAAAGTCACTGTTAATTGTAAGACGCGTGTCTGGTTCCGTCCTATTGGTCCCAGAGACGGATCTAAAAAGCGTATGTTGACACGGATGCAAGACGCCGTGTGAACATACCTTAATACTTATTTATTTTACACTTTTCAACTTTTTTTTTCCTTTACATTCACTTTGAGTCCCCCTAGGGTGCCTCACCACTAGGGAGCACATTCATTTAAACAGCCTAATGCATTGTGTATACAATGCATTAAGGTGTACAAAAATGGCCATGTGTGGGTGAGAGAGGGCCCCCCTCTCCCACCCAATAGCAGCAGCAGCGAGGGCCCCCCTCTCCTAACCAGCAGCAGCCCTACAGTGTGGCCCTCTTCTCCCACCCAGCCATAACTGAGGGGGGCTCCCCCCTGGCCGTGCGGGTGAGAGAGGGCCCCCTCCTCTCCCTTGGCCGTGCGGGTGAGAGAGGGCTCCCTCTTCCCCCCTGGCCGTGTGAGTGAGAGAGGGCCCCCTCCTCCCCCGTGACCATGCAGGTAAGAGAGAGCCGCCTCTTCCCCCCTGGTTGTGTGCGGGGGAAGGAGGGGTCCCTCTCCCACCCACATGGCCAGGAGGTGGCACCCCACAGTTATGGCTGGGTGGGAGAAGAGGGCCACACTGTAGGGCTGCTGCTGCTGGTGAGGGGGGCCCATGCTGCTGCTGCTGTTGGGTTGGACACTACACGCTGTAGGGCTGCAGGAGCGCAGAGAGGGGTCTTTAGCCATGTTGCGGTGCTGCAGGTGTTGCGCCGCTGTAGCCGGAGCCGGATCCTCCTCTCTCTGTCTGCGCCACCGCTGTGCCTGCCCAGCGGCGGGATCCGGAACAACTTGAATTTGTGAGGCCCCGCCCCTCGGGGCGGGGCCTCACTGATTCATGTTTTTTCACAGCCAGAGGAGGAGGGACCGGCTCCAGCTACAGCGGCGCAGGCATGATGTAAGTACATTTTAAAATGTAAGAGGTGGAGCACCGCTGTGGCTGGGAGCGCGGGCTCCCTCCCAGTAGCACCGCAACTCATCGGGTCGGCTGCTGACGGGTCCTACAGAGAGCGCGGCACTCGGATGCACCGTGCTCTTTTGTGTAGTATTAAATTATTTCTCCTGGCCCAGTACAGGTGTACCAGTTGTAGCCCCTGTACGGCAGCCCTGCTTATGGAAGGTAATTATGGCTTCTCCTCACCTGTGTTTGTATCAAAATTAACCTGAACATTATCTCCCATTGACTTGACTAATGTGGTTCGGTATTTGGTTCGGCGTACGGCTCGATTTTGAGAAATTCGAGGCTCGACCCAAACTCAGATTTTGTAAGGCTCGCTACTACTGACAAGTTGCAGACACTTTTTATAACATAGAAAATGTTTCACTTTGTAATATATTTATAACCTGTATTTTCTCAGTCCACTTTCATTTCTAGTATATTGCCAATTTGTGTACAAAATCCTGTAGTTAGTGGATACCGTTCATTGTTTTCTCTCTAATCAAGTTGTATGAAAAGAAGCTTCACTTAAAGGGGTTTTACCACGAAGTAAAAACCCCTGTACTGCTCACTCGCAGCAAACTAACCAAGCATATGAATGAGACCGCCACTGCCCTCCTCATTCACTTCTATGGCAGTTTCTGAACATAGCCGAACATAGCCGAACGCACACACTCAGCTGTCTTCAGATGTTCCTACAGAAGTAAATGGAGAGGAAGTGTTGCCCTCCTCTCTCCTCATTCATATTCACGGTTAGCTCGCTGCAAGTAGCCAGGGGTTTTGGTTTTTCACTTCATGGTAAAATCCCTTTAAGACCTCCAGCACACACTTTTCTCTCTACTGATTGATCTTGTAGTTGCATCTCGTCAAAGGTGCTGCCAACATTATATTTTCACTATTTATCACAAGTATATGTAGAATACCATCAAACAGGTGGTCCTACCATGTCCCATAGCTGGCTGAACTATTGCATCCAAGCAGTACCAAGAAATGGTAATATATTGTAGTAAAAATAATGTGTGGTGTTGTGGCAGTTTTCTACTTTTGGCACTCTACTTCCAGGTTTTGACACACTGCTGGAGAAGTTGTAGAACCAATATGTAGTGATATACTACATTCATAAATGCAAAGCAATCAGTTATATTTTAAAACAGATATCACACATAGAACTAATAATGGAAAAGTGAAGTGATAAAAAGATTAAAAACAATCAAAATAGGAATAAGGAGGCATGAGGTAAGAAAAATATTATATTGAAGATGCTTATCATCAAGCATTTGATAAAGTACAATAGATAGAATGTACACATCTGTTTATCCTGGATTCCCAAACTATAAACATAAAGAAGCAACTAAGGCCCTCATTTCCTAGTGTGGTAGCACCAGAAGAGTGTCTTAAAATGTGGCTAAAAGTGGCACAATTTTGGCGCAGCATGTCCCTGACATATCCAGACTTCTGGAAAAGTGGACGTGACTACATTGCAACATGTTGTACATAAAGGGCGACATGTATGTATTTTGGCGCTCGGATGCCATTTGTTTTGTGTGCATTAGTAGCATAGAATGCATCTGAATCTATTAACCTGTTCTACTGCAGGTCATAGATTTAGCACTTTCTAGCTACTAAGCAACAATTCTGGCTCAGGTAAACCACTTTTAAAGTGGTCTACCTCCTTCAGCAGTAATGCGCCTGGATTTGCGGTTCCAAAGTCATAAATGTGAAGAATCTTATGGTTGTAGTGCGACACGTCTCCAACACGTCCCCCAATCTTAGGCGCATTACAAAGTGCTGCGGGCACTTTATAATGTGCCTTATATTGGAGTGCACCTGATTAAAAATATAGCCAACAGGGCTGTACCAGTTTTCGGGTTGAAAAGACGCCAGACTTCTGGTGCAACTCTGTACATTCATGTCACCCAAAGTGCTTCAAAATTCTGGCATAGACAGTAAAAACTGGCCTAAAAGTAAGACAATTCTAAATCAAGAGCCACTTTGATGAATTTAGTGAATTTCTGTCTAGAATGTCTATCTAAGTTTACTCTGTCTAACTTTTAGACAGACATAATAAATGAGCTACATGTCCATGAAGGGTTTTCCGGGTATGGTTGAAATTAACCAAAGTGAACATAAATTTTGTTCTCTCTTAAGTCCATTTTGTAATTTTTTTCCTTTAGAAAAGTAATTTCTACTATGGACCATAAGGTTCACTGAAGTTCCTCAAAAATAATTTTGCCAAATATGTTCCTAGAAACTATGAAGTGCTTTATAACTGTAAAAGAATTCAACATAATGGTGCTAATTATAGTCCACTTTGTATCCAGACTTTGTCATAAGTATTGTCTTGTGTCTGTGTTTTTAAGTACATAATATCACATTTTGTTTACATTTAGTAATGCATTCTGTGTCAGTATGACACAGGCAGCTGTGAGGGCAACACACAGCTTTGGGGCTACATTAAAGGGGTTGTCTCGCTACAATGATTGGGTTTTTATTTAAAGATCTTTAAAAAACAAGCAGCTTTGCAATATATGTTCATTACAAATGTCCTACTGATTTTGAGCTAGCCCTGTTAGTATTACTACATCAGCTTCTCAGATCTCTATAGTAGCTGACCTGTTGATCCTTATCTTACTGGCTGTCAGGTCTGAATGACTCATCACCTTTGAAGACAGGTCTGAGCAGAGAGCCCCTCCCGCACAGAATGCTTCTGTAGTGGAGGGGGGAGGGGGAGGAGGACTCTGGCGTCTGTGTCCATGCTGCTTGGATTAACCCTGTGTGTGCCTGCTTCCTCCTGCTCTCTACACAGATAGATGTGACAGCAGTGACCCTGTCTGTTACTATAATCATGATATGTCTTTGGAACTGTGACTATACTAATACTATACAGATCAGGCATGTGAATACTTTATGCTCTCCTGTATTAGGGACACATCCTGAGTATAGTAAAACAGCCCTTTGTGTTGCTGGAGATGTGGAGACTTGTAAGCTAAGCAGGGGATATAGGAACACATGCATCCCCTCTGCTCTATTAGCACACAGCTTCATATTCCTCTCTACACTCCTAGATCAAGCCCCTCTCCTGTAACAGACCTAGGCAGGCACACACAGGGTGAACTCTGAGAGCAAACCCCCTCCCCCCCTGTATAGAAGTTACGTAGCTGCCTGTGTGCTGATGGGAGGGGGGAGAGGGAGCAGAAGAGACAGACCAAGAAGCACGCCCCTCAGTTCAACTTACCAGGGACACTGACAGGCTGAAAGCTCGTAATGAGACAACTCCTTTAAGTCTCAAACCCTCTCTAAAGGCAGTGATGTCTTTTGGCATCACTGTCGATAATTTTTATTTCTCACTGGGGATAGATAATTGACATGTTTCATTTAATCTGATACTATTTGTCTCAAAGTGTACCCCCAGTGATAGACCTAAACACCTTTTAGAAGATGCAGTGTGTAAATACAAGCTCTGTTAGGTATCCGATTCTTTCACTTGTAGGCTGCACAATACTTGCATTTTAATACAGAGAATACAAAAGAGTGCGAGAATTGCTACAGACTTTCCCTTTTTCCCTATTCATATCAGTGGAAAAACTACCGCCTTAGTGGCTGCTACTAGGCACGTCGACACAGGGGGCATGGCCAGAGCATCAAGTCTCAGAACATCCAGGCCCTCTGTCCTGAGTGTTCAGAGGCAGGGCATGGGGGTGTGAGGGCTAATGCCCTCGATCCTCAGGACTGTGCAGCCCAATTAATGGTTTGCGTGTCTTGTGACACGCAAACAGTTAAAGTCCTTAGTGGACACTTTTCGGCCTTCTATGTTTAACACCTAAGGTCTTAAGCATACAAGGTGTCAGCCACTAGTGCCAATGAAGGCTAGTTCCAACGATTTCAGCAATCCATTGTGTCCCTGTGCATGGAGCACTATGGAGACGCTTGCCTCCGACTCGCTTGTGTCAGAGGAAACTGGTGAAGAAGTAAAGTTAAATTATTTTTTTCTTTTTTACTAATGAGACTTGGCCTACCTACCTACATGGGTCCAACCTACATCATACCTAACTACCTACCTGGGGCCCACCTACAGCATACCTTCCGAGCTAACAGGGGGCCACCTACAGCTTACCTACAGCCTACCATCAGCCTACATACATAGTTACCTACCAACCTGGGGCCCACCTACTGCCTACTTCCTAGCCACCAAATTGCCTACCATACAGGCCAGTCTACTATCCTATAATTTGGTCCTATCTATCTATCTGGGGCCTGCCTATCTATTCTATCCTGAACCGATTTACCCTACTTGAGGTCTAACTACAACAAGCCTAACTAATGCAATACCTATCTTACCTATCTGAGGCCATCCGCTACTAAACTGGGACCTATCTACCGAACTCTAGCTATGGGTCCCATAACCAACCTAAATGGGGCCTAACTACTGCCTACCAATCTGGGGCCTAACTGCTGCCTACATACCTACCCGGGACCTAACAACCTACCGACCTACTTTGAGCCTACCAACCTACTTATCTAAAGACTACCAATGTACCTAGGGCCTACAAACATATCTAATGATAAGGGATTAGTCCTCTGTTCCTTTCCACCCCTCTAGGATACTTGGCCTGTAAGGTAAGGCCGGTACCCTCTCATTCGCCAACGCCATGTGGAAGTTTTCACAAGAGGTGGAGGTACATTGAGGTTCGGTCCCTGGAAAAGTGAGGATTTTAAGATTTTTTGTGTTCCAAAAACTACAGTGATAGATAGTGATGCACTAGAAAAGTCACTCATGGTGGGTTCCCCTGACCATCCGGATATCAGAGAAGAAATGGAAAGAGAGAACAACTCATGAGAGAAATGTCACCTGTGAGTCACAAGATGTAATTGCACTGTCATCTTTTATGTCTACAGAGCCTGGTATCTACTGCTATATGTTCACTGTATGGAGGTAATATACAGTCTGCAGAGGATGTGTACACTGGTAACTACCTTTAAATTGACACTACGTAGTGATAATATTGCTTTTTGTACACTGATATTTATTCAGTAATAGTGTAGGTTTATTATTTAGTCACTGTGTGTTGGTAATTTGTGGTCATGTTCTAGCGGTATATTTGAGTCCTTATTTAGTATCGTTATTGGTAATGTTGAACTTGGTATAGTGAAAATTGTTTGGTAGCAGTGTAATGGGGATATGTATGTGACGTGTTTGCTCCTTGTATTATCTAGTAACTGCATGGCTATTAACAGATCCCAGTAAATACTTCTGGTCGAGGGAGGAACTGATGAGAAAAGGAGTGGGGCATCCAAAAGTTTGGATGGGGTCCAGCCTTTTCTAGTTACACCCTGACTAGAGAAGGCCCGAATTTTCTCCAAAAATTCGGTCGGGGTCACTTCGCCGAATTTTCCGACACAATTCGTTTCGGTCCCGAATTTACTTTGCACGAATCACGATCAAACACAGCTATTTCCAGGCTTGCCCAGAGCCAGCAGTTGTGCTGTAGTAACGTTGTGCCATGGCTTAACATATCAGAAGGAGCTTGGTTTGTGTCTTCATAACAATGTTGTGTTTTAGTATGACTGACACGGACAAAAACGCACATGACTGGGCCGCTGCCCTTTCTCTTGTAGTAATACGCTTCACTAATAAATTCCCTGGGCACTTAAGAGGGAAAACTGACCAAAAAACTCCAAGCGGGGCGAATGTAGCCTGATAAAAGTCAATGCTAGCGAAAGCTGGAAAAAAACAAGCTGAGTAGCTCAGGTGGAACATTAGTGATAGATTGTGGAGGTGACGGCGGCAGCTCACAGCAAGCATGATGTTCAGGCAGTGGCACAATGACCATTCTGGAGGTCGGCAAAAACAGATTATGACCAAAGCAGAGTGGCACAAGTCACAACAGTGTGGAGGTCATGGCAGCAGCAGCAATGAGGTCAGGCAGTGGCACAATGACATTCTGGAGGCGGCTAAACAGTAATTAAGCTGCCACAGAGTGGCACAATCACACAGTGGAGGTCACTGGGGGCGCGGGCAGCAGATGAGTCATACAGTGGCACAATGTCATTCTGGATGCGTGGACAAAACAGTATTAGGCCACAGAGTGGCACAATCACACATGTGAGGTCACGTGCTGCAGACAGTATGAGGTCAGGCATGGCATCAAAGACATTATGGAGGCGGAAAAACAGTATTAGTGAGCACAGAGTGGCACAATCACACAGTGTGTGAGGACAACGGCAGCAGCATATGAGTCAGACAGTGGTCGACAATGACATTATGGAGGCGGAAAAACAGTATGAGAAATCATAGGAGTGGAGCACAATTCACTACAGTGTTGAAGGTCACCCTAGCGGCAGCATTATGAAGTTCAGAAACCTTGGCACAGATGACATTTGATGGAGTCGGAAAAAAATACAGTAATTAAGGCCCAGAGTGGCACAATCACACAGTGGGAGGTCATCGGCGCAGCAGTATGAGGTCAGACAGTGCAAGCAATGACAGTTTATGGAGGAGCGGAAAAAAACCAGGGTATTAGGGCACAGATGTGGCACAATCACCTACAGTCGTGGGAGGTCACGGCGACAGCAGTATGAAGGTCAGACAGTTGCACGCAATGGCATTCTGGAGGAGGCAAGAATCAGTATTAGGCCACAGGATAGGTCACAATCACAACATTGGAAGGTCACGGCGGCAGCAGGTAAGAGGTCAGGCAGGTGGCCACAAAGACATTCAGTGGAGGCGAAAAACAATAACTTAAGCCACAGAGTGTTCACAATCACAAACAGTGTGGAGGTCACGTGCTTCAGCAGTATTAAGGTCAGACAGTGGCACAACATGGCATTCTGGATGTGGCTTAAAACAGTATTAAGTTGCACAGAGTGGTCAGCAATCACAAACATTGGAGGTCACAGCTGCAGCATATGAGGGTCAGGCAGTGGGCACAATGACATCTAAGGAGGCGGCAAAACAGTATATGGCCACAGAGTGGGCACAATGATCACGTTGGAGGGTCACGTGGTCACAGCAGTATGAGGTCCGACAGTGGCTACAATGACATTATTGAGAGGTGGAAAAACAGTATTAGGGTCACAGAGTGGCACAATCTCACAGTGGAGTTCACAGCGCGGCCTGCAGTATGAGGACGGAGCATTGTCACAATGACAAATTCTGGACGGCAAAAAAGGAGTACGTGACCAAGCAAGTGTGTATCAATGACATGTGTTGCGCAATTTGTGTGTATGGCACAGGGCAGGAGCAACAGCAGACAGCATAGGTCAACATAGGCACCAATGTACACATGTGTTGAGGGCACGGTCATAAGCAGACCACATTCAGCAAGCTATGAGGTCCAGACAGTGGCACAATGACCAAATCACTGGGAGTTGCAGAATACAGGAGATTATGCCACTATTGTGTGATGGCACGGCAGCATCCACCGGCAGCACAGCATGAGGTCATACAGTGGCACAGATGACAACAGTTGTGGATGGCACTAACAGAGATCATCAATTCCACAAGAAAGCAGGCAGCATGAGGTCAGAGAGTTGGCACAATTGACAGTTCTGCAGTTGCAAAATATTATTAGGACCCACGAGCGGGCTAACAATGACTGAGAGCAGTTTATGTCACGGGTTCTTTAGGGGGCGGTCAGCAGCATATAGTCAGAGCAGTGTCACAATGTACAGAGAGTGGATGGTATGGACAGGATAGACAAACAGGCTATGATGTCAGAGAGTGTGCACAATGTCTATTACAGGGAGTTTGGGGCAAAACAGTACCGATGCCGCAGAGTGGCCACAATGACACAGTTTGGATGCACGGCAACGAGCTAACAGCAGCATCAGGCATGATGAGCACATAGAGTGCACAGTGACAGAGTGGTTGAGGTGGGTGTGCAATAACCAACCGGCCTGGTTAAAGACGGTTGTTAGGCAGATGGAGAAACTATCAGCAGAATTTGTGGCATCATGGCGGGTGGCGGGCGATCTAGAATAGTGGCATGAGGCACGGTATTTGAACCCCAGACTGACGCCTAATTGGCATTGTTGTGTGGAAATACCTGGCCGAGTCCCACGCCTGATTCATTCATTCTTGAATCAAAGGTTCAGTTCGTTCAACATTTCCCTTGGACAAGCGGTTCTCCTTGGGGTATACGATGGAGCCCCCCGGCCGCACTGAACACCCGCTCTGATGCCACACTTACTGTGCCGGTGCAGTACAGCTTCTCCACTGCAAACTCGGCAAGTTGCGGCACACACATCCAAGTTTGGCTGCCCAGTAGTCCCTCGTGTAATCTTCTAACTAGGGGATGTCATCCTTACTTACCCCTGTAGGCCACATACGCCTATAAGGGTAAACCGGGAATGCCCAGGTTCCTGCTGCTTCTGCTGCTGGTTAATCATTGCCCTCTGTCTTGCTCACAATTGCTGCGAAGTGAAGGAAGCTGCTGCATGTAGTGACGTCCAGACTTAGGTTACTGCTGATTTGGAGCTGGTACTTGGCTCCTACCCCCGCCACCTTCCACCAGCTAGCCGCGTCAGTAGTACGTTGAGCGCTGAGAACCGTCCCCGGACAGTACCAGACAGAGGTAGGACGATAGGGCGTGCACAAATGTCCTAGCGTCCGTGAACTTATATACTGATGATATCCCCTATAATATTTAGTTTTTCTTTCCCTCTCGTTCAAAAGCTTTTAAAAAAGCCTCCACACTCTCAATTTTGGTACCGAATTCGAGGTGACCAATATTGGTGAGAGCCGAGAAGACATTGTCCTCCTCTGGCCCGATGCTGAACTATTTTCGGGATCCACTGTCACTATCCAGTCACATAATCCTGCATTCTTGCCATCATCACAAGTGCACGCTTCCGAGGGGCTTCCCAGCCCCATTTACCCACTGTATACTGCCACGGTGCTTGGAGTCATCTGCCCTCGTCTTCCTCATCTCCATCCACCTCCATCGCAGCTTCTTCCTTAGCTCCTCCTCTCATTTTCACCATTGGGTTAGGAAAATCCACCACATTTCACCAGTACAATGGCTTCTGCTCCAATTGTCCTCCTCCTCCGCCTCCACCTCCATTTCAGTCCCGCACCGACTCCATGTGGCCCGAGATGTAGTCGCCACATCTCCAGTCCCCTGCCCAGGTAGACACAGATTTTTCCAGCATCTTGTTTCCAGGGACAATGAAGCATTGGAGATGACTTTATTCATTGCGCCGTAATTCCAGGCGACTGACAAAATAGACGTGGCCCTCCTCTTCGAATGGCCCTCAACAAACGCAGGTGTCAACAGGCATTTACTGCCACTTGCTGACATCAAAGGTTCACACAGTGTAGTACTTCTGTCCTGCCTTGGTATCAATCAAAAAAATAGTTAATGTGTGAGGCCTTTCTCTGTTCATAGTACAAGTCGTTCCAACAAGTGCTAGCTGGAATTCCAGCGGGTGGGCTAACAAACGCCAAAAATAACCTATTGCGAGAAAGGTTATGGCCGTATACAGAGCCTTCAGCCGGATGCATCCACGATTCGGTTAGTTCATCCCTTGCTTTTGATAGCGAATGGAAAAAAGTGCATGCATCAGTTTCCTCGGCCATTTTCAGAATTTTTTCTGAAGAACGGTTGTGAAGACTTCCAGTAATCTTTTTAACCTAACCATATTGAACACGTGCGCTATGCAGCGGGCGCATGTGACAACTCATCCCTCCTCGTGGTTCACGCGCGGGGGGGGGACACCATGTTCCTCCCATTGTCCAGTCAGCCATGGTTCCCGATTTAGCAGTTGGCGCGCGGCATAAAAGTCCACACAAACTATATCAAGCATGCATTACGGCAGCGGTTGGTCGGAGTCAGATTACCCCTGCCCCCAGTGGGGGACTTTCGTTCTCCGATGCAAGATCGGTGTATACCTGCTTGAACCTTCAGTGCCCACCACATTTTGGTAAGCTAGGAGCAGGGTTAACTTTAGGCGGCAGAGTAATGAGGTGGTGGTGTAGTGTAGGAGGATGTGCGGACATTGGCGCAGGGAGCAGCAGTTTTGACAACGTTGGAGGAGAAATCGGGTCTCTCCAGTCCAAGTTGTTGGTGTGCCTGGCAAGGAAGCACCATTCACACGCCAGTTGGCGCCGGTAAAGGACATGTACTGGGGCCCTGACCGTAGTTACAGCTCCAGACCGCCGCAGATGGCTGCCCGCCAGTGTGAAGTCCGTGGAGACAAACCGAAGAAGCTCAAGTCCAGACCCACTATTCAGTTACTATCATCTTTATGAAGTTAGCATGAACTTTGAGCCTTTTATATTGAACAGAACAATAACTCATTTCCCACACTCCCCAACAATGCTAACTTGTCCCAAGCCATTATAACTCTGCAATTATCCTGGCTACCCCCCAGTTAATACACTGTGCGTGCCTGTCATTCTCACACACACCTGGAACAGCGGCACCGTCAGTCCTGCTTGGCAATCCTAAGATGTTGGACACATACTGTATGTCTCTTTACAAACTCCTCACTGAACGACTGCTGGCGCCATGAGTTAATTCGAGGCGAGCAGTACAACTGACTCTGGGAGAGGATTGACCAAGCGAGAGAAACAGCTGCCTTCTTCAGAGGTTGTGGAGCCTTGACTGGCTGAAATGGCATGCGTGCCACTGGCCGCTGGCTAGCTATCTGTCCGCGCGAGGATGGACCACCACATCTGAGGCCACTTTTCTCCCATCCACCGAATGGTACTGCTGCCATGTGTTACGCAGGCCGTTGTGCCAACGTTAGCTCCCTGGCCACGCTTCACTTCTGCCCGACAGATTCTAAATTATACCCATATTCGCTCCTCCCGGTGATCTTAGCAAAGAACTGCCACATCACCGCCGATTAGCTGATTTTACGCGCAACCAAACGCTCGCGCACTGAGTGACTACTGCCTCCGCTGCCTTCGCTGAGCCTCCTGTTCCGCACTGTCTTGACCTTGCGAAGCGGGTTTTCTAACCCCTGGACCCGCTTGGCTCCCGACCGCACACTGCGCTATACCAGGCCTGCTTGACGTCACCGGCCACACAATCCCACTTGCTGGCTGCCGCCGCTGCCTGAACGCGGCGGCAAGCTGACGCCACTCTTCTCCTGTACATGATGAAGCCCTTTGCTTCACCTACGGCTCCCCAAGTGGCGTTACGTGCAACGATCATCAACTATTTGTGTTCATCGTCACTTACTGTCCTCATCACCGGTCTTCGTAAGCCGAGGCTGACCTCACACCCACATGACCGTTCCCAGCCACTCTCCATCCTCCACATCTATACTTTTGGCCGCCTACTGCGAGAAGAAGCAGGGGATATGGCCCCATTTTCTTCGCTGCCATACGTAGCTGCTGACTGCCCTCCACTCAAATTGTCATCCTCAGCTATATAGTGTCCGGCTGAGCCCAGACCACATAGTATATCCCGTGGCTGAGGAACTGATGACAGAGGCGGGCTGAGGACAGGTGAGGGCCGCTGGACCCGCACCCGGGCATCCAACTAAGTGTTGGTGTCTGAGGTTCCCACCAGACTCTTGGCTGGGGTTGTCAGAATGTCATCTGGAGGAAGAGGATGACCTAGTCAAACCATTCAAGAACCTTTGGTTGCTGAACAACACACGGCCGCTAGGATGACAGCGGCAGGTTGGTGGCCACACCGAGAGACCCCTGCTGCTACGTCCCCTTGCTGTGCTGTGGCGACCGGTCCCGTTTCAGAAATGTTTGTGCCACTTGCCACTCGCAGTTGCAGAGCCTGCCACCGAACTCTGTCCTGACATACTGTTTGTTTCTAAAATGAACAGAAACTGTTTGATGAAGCTATCTGTATATGATAAATATAAACCTCTGTTTTTGACTCCAAATGAAGCCCAGTAACAAGCATGGTAACCTTGGATAGAAATTGCGCTTCGGGCCAAATTGCCAGGAAAAAATTTACTTGTATGTGTCTTTTACAATCACTTTTTGTTTTTATAAATGTAAAAGCACTAACAGGCTTAATTAACCTTCGCTTGAGAATTATGCTACAAGGAAAAATGTAATATAGTTTCGGTGTTGAAAAAGACGGTTATTTTTGTCACACAGCGAAGCAAAACCAAAACTCTTAATTAACCCTGGATGTAAATTGCGGCAAATTAGAAATTGAGGCCACGCACAAACAAGTAGTCTTTTTGAAGCGTGTTACAATTATCGTGTTATTTTCCATACGCCACATCAACAAGATATTAACAGTTGTAAATAGTCCTTTGCTTGTGAATTAGGCTACCAAAAAAATTTATATAAATTTGGCTTGAAAAGACGGTTTATTTTTGTCAGCAGCGACCAGCGAAAACAACGCTTAATTAACCCCGTGTATGTATAACTTGGCGCTCAAAGAATGAAGCCGCACACAACTAGTACGTGTTACAATGCGTGGTTTTCTCCGCCACACAACAAGATATACAGCTGTAATTAGCCTTTGCTCGTGAATTTAGGCTACCCAAATAAATATATATAGTTTATTTGGCGTTGAAAAAAGGACGGTTTATTTTTGCAGCACACACATCAAAACAACTCTTAATTAACCCCTGGATAGTAAATTGCGCCAAAGAATTGCGCGCACAAACAGTAGCTAGTGTTACACTCGCGTGTTTTCCTACGCCACACAACAAGAGAAAAAGTTTTAATTAGCCTTTGCTTGTGAATTATGCTACCAAAAAAAAATATATATATTTGGCGTTGAAAAATACGGTTTATTTTTGTCAGCACACCAGCAAAACAACGCTTAATTAACCCCTGGATGTATAATTGCCGTCCAAACAATTAGACCGCACCAACTAGTAGCGTGTTTAGCAGATTGCGTGTTTTCTACGCCACACAACAAGAGATACAGTGGTAATTGAGCTTGCTGTGAATTAGGCTACCAAAAAAATATATATAATGATTTGGCGTTGAAAAAGACGGTTTTATTTTGTCACACACCAGCAAAAACAACGCTTAAATAACAAACCCTGTATGTAAATTGCGCCAAAGAATTGAGCTCAACAAACTAGTAGCGTGTTACAAATTGCCGTGTTTCCTACGCCACACCACAAAGAGATACGTTGTTAATTAGCCTTTGCATGTGAGAATAAGGCTACCAAAAAAATAAAAATAATATTGCTTTAAAAAGACGGTTAATTTTTGTCAGCACACCAGCAAACAAACGCTTAATTAACCCCTGGATTTAAATCTGCGCCAAAGAATTGAGCCGCACGAAACTAGTAGCGTGTAACCAATTGCGTGTTCTTCCTACGCCACACAACAAGGAGATACAGTTTTGTAATTAGCCCTTTAGCTTGTAGAATTTAGTCGTACCAAAAAATAATATATATATATTGGCGTTGAAAAATACGGTTTATTTTTTGTCAGTCACACCAGCAAAACACCGCTTAATAACCCCCTGGATGTAAATTGCGCCAAATTTGAGCCCACAAACTAGTAGCTGTTACCAATTGCGTGTTTTCTACGCCACAAGCAACAAGAGATACAGTTGTTATTAGCCTTTGCTGTAATTAGGCTTACAAAAAAAAATAATATATATTATGCGTTGAAAAAGAGACGGTTTATTTTTGTCACACCCCAGTCAATAACAACGCATTTAATTAACCCCTATATCGTAAATAGCGCCGAAAGAATTGATCCTCACAAACTAGTACAGTGTTACAATTGCTTGTTTTCTACTCCACACAACATGAGGATACAGATGTAATTAGCCTTTGCTGTGAATTAGGCTACCAAAAAAATATATTATAATAGTTTGGCGTTGAAAAAGACGTTTAGTTTATTGTCAGCACACCAGCCAAAACAACGCTTAATTAACCCCTGAATGTAAATTGCGCCAAAGAATGAGCCGCACAAACTAGTAGCGTGTAACAAAATTGCTTGTTTTCCTAACGACCACACAACAAGAGATTACAGTTGTAATTAGCCTTTGCTGTGAATTAGCTACCTAAAAAAAATAGTATATATTTGTCGTTGAAAAAGAACTGTGTTATTTTGTCATCACACCAGCAAAACAACGCTTAATTAACCCCTGGATGTAAATTGCGCCAAAGATTGTAGCCGCACAAACTAGTAGCGTGTTACAATTGCGTGTGTTTTCAACGCCACACAACAAGAGATACAAGTTGTAATTAGCCTTTGCTTGTGAATTAGTGTCTACCAACAAAATATATAATATATTTAGGGGCTTTGAAAAGACGTTTATTTTTGTCATCACACCAGCAAAACAACGCTTAACTTAACCCCTGGATGTAAATTGCGCAAAGAATTGAGCCGCACAAACTAGTTACAGGAGTTACAATTGCGTGTTTTCTACGCCACACAACAAGAGATACATGTAAAATTAGCCTTTGCTTGTGAAATCGGCTACCAAAAAAAAATATATATACTTTTGTCGTTGAAAAAGACGGTTTATTTTTTGTCAGCACACCAGCTAAAACAACGCTTAAATTAACCCCTCGGATGTAAATGGCGCAAAGAATTGAGCCCAACAAACTAGGAAGCTTAGTAGCGTGTTACAATTGCGTGTTTGTTCATACGCCACACAACAAAGAGAAGTACAGTTGTAATTAAGCCTTGATGCTTGATGAATTAGGCCTACCAAAAAAAAATATATGATATATTTGGCGTTGAAAAGACGGATTTTATTTTTTGTCAGACACTGAACCACAAAACACGCTTAATAACCATCTATTCTGGGATAAGTAAATTGACGGCTCAAAGAAATTGTATGCCACCCGCAAACAAGACTAGTAGCGGGTTACTAAATTGCTGTTGTAGTTGTTCTACAGCCACAGACTAACAAGAGATTTACAGTTTGTAACTTCAGCGCATTATTGTCTTGTGAATTAGGCTACCAAAAAAACAAATAATAAGATAAAATTTGGCGTTGAGAATAAGAGGATTTTATTTTGTCAGCACACTCACTTAAAACAACGCTTAATTAACCCCTGGGATGTAAATTGGCAAGCAATAAGAAATCAGCTATGCCAAAAATGAAGGTGGGTTATTTGATTGTAAAAACAGCCTGTTGTCTTTAGATGCAATACAACAGTTACGCTGTCTTAGATCCGCACTTGGAAATTGAATGTATATGCAGCTGGCGATTGGATCAGGCGACGACTGAATTTTCAGAATACCAATCTAACCCCAAAAAATCATAAGAAATATGAGACGATTCAAGGAGAAACCTAGGTGCTCTGAGACAATAGGCAGAGAAAACACGGCCCGACGACGCAAGGAAAAAGTCGATAGCCTGTTAGTAAAAAGTGCATGTTTCATTGCAAGAATAAGCGCTATCAACCCAGGCTATCGAGGGCATCCCTCCCTATCAGTGGTATCTATTATTTGAGAAAGGTATTTTTTGAGTCTACCCAAGCGGCCGCTCGGCAACTCTAATCATTATAGTGGCCCGTGACAGTCACAACGAATCACTTGCCGGTCTACTGCATAATAGCAATTCATTACTCTGCTCATGTCTATGCAGAGCAATGCCTCTTTCTTCTGCTATCCCAGAAGGATTCGCATATGGCGCCCTATGTGATGCCCATGGTTGCGTCGCAGCCATTTTATTCAAACTAAAAGTCACACTTCCGTTTCACCGGCGAATGTACCTCCAAAGTTCCGACTTTACGGTCCGTAACCGAAGTTTTCCTGAACATTCTAACGAATTTCCACTATTCGTTAGAATCAATTCAGCCCATCTTCCAAACCCTTGAACTTAATATAGAGAGAACTAAAATAACCTGAATATATAATCGCCAGTAGGTTACAGAATTTTGGGGTCTGTCTGAGGGTTATGTTAAAATTAAAAACTTTACTATGAATAGACAAAGTCCTAGTTATTACTTTGGCATCGCATTTCAGTCAGGTATTTATTCATATAACGCTAATTCTATCTGTGTGAGGAAAGGGTAATATAAGTTTTGGTTGAAATGTATAAAGAAGGGGAAAACATTTTTAATCTGAGCTCTACAAACCTATAACAGTTACGAAGAGATTATATGTGACCACACCATGCTTCCCGTGTATCAGAAAGCAAATGTAGTATACATTTTGAGATAGGATGCATATGAGTCTTCTGCATCCACAAATGATAAGCATCTTTAGAAGTAAAGACTTTCCAAACTAATGGTCTTGGTGATTTGCATCATTTATACAATCGTATAGTTTCGCTTTAATTATGTACAAACTTTTAAAATGTACTGTTTCTCACGGCAAGCAAGGTTACTATTGAGGTACTTATTGCCTCTGTTACACTCTACAGCAAATGATTCTAAGGAGGTGAATTTGAGTTTTGGAGTTAGACTATTGTGTATTTAATTTTATTTTAAAATAAAATAGGACAATTTTTAATATTTTTTACTTGTATTTTTAATATATATTAAAAATTGCATTACATTTTATTCATATATTTAATATTTTGAAAGACATTCATAATATTAGTTTCCCTTGATAAAGCACTGATAACAGTTTTTATATTGTACATTAATATATTCCCCTCTAAAGAACAGGACATACTTTGAAGTTGAAATCTTTCCTTTTCATCAGCCCTCAAGTCCTCTGATTCACTTTAATGATTTCTCAATAATTAATAACTATATTTTACTATTTAAACGTTTATATTATTTTTGCATATTCTTCATGATTATTATTATACCTAGCCCCTTTCTCAGATCTAAGATGAATATACTTCCTACGCTTCACTTTTAGCTTTCTTACCGATTTTTTATTAGCATTAATTTCCCATCCTTGTTGAATTTCGTTACCATACTATCATTCTGAAGGGATGGTATTTGATTAATATATAGGCCCATGGGTATAAACATTTATTTGAAATTCTTCCCCAAAGAGCAGAGACAATATCAATGCTTTAGTTAAAATTCTAATATTCCTAAAGCTCATTGAAAACATCTCTGCTTGGATAAATTCAGAGATGCACTAATGTGTGATTAAAATACTACAATTATAAGTAATATTATGTCTGTTTAGACAAAAAGGATAATAATACTTAAAGAGACATTTTGATTTTACAAAGTAAATGTTAATTTTTATAAATTTAAGTTCCATATATAACTGTCTTATCATATATACTTGAGTCATTCAAAGATTTCTGCTTTCATTTAGTGGGAACCTTTGTTTTTATTTCCAAAAGATAAAAATTTTTCCTGGTTTTATGATGGACACACAACTGAGTATATCCTGAAGAAGACCCTCAGATCTACCTCATGTAACACCAATTGTAGGGCAGTCAGCCATTCTGCTGAGAGTAGTTCACAGAAAGTAGAAAAATCATGTAACTGAGATCCAACAATGAATATATTTGGGACATTTGGGCGAGTACCCTTTTTGGGGTGACCGCTCTGCTCAGGGAGAGACCAACAAGGGTTTTAAAGGAACAGTTTTCCATTTTTCAGGAGCTGTTCGTCATCTATGCGTCTTATGAATGGTATTAGTTTAGGATGAAGTGATTTCTCCTCAACCTAAATAAGAACATTAGTAATGTTGAGATCTTATTCCATTTCTTATGATCCATTATTTTATGGTGGTAATTGTGTCAGGAGTAAATATACTAGAATATGCCATTTATATGTGATATCTCTGATTCCCCTTTGATGACTATAGTCTTTAGCCTGTGGATTATTTACTGTCCCCTATTTAAAATTGGACATATTATTATATATTTCATGTAAATTATTTGTTTTGTTATACTTAGATTAAAGTTATTGTTTTTAGTATAAAGATGCTGTTAGTTTTTGTTAAAGCCATTGTTACTAATAATGAGGTGTTATTACGTTACCAGTACTGAGCACTACTCCACTCACCAAAATTAGACCCAGTATTAAAAATAATGCCGCCACAAGTATTTAAGTTGTGAATAGGTTTTTAACATTTTTCTGTCTAACATACCAACTAAGAACTGAGAATGGATTTTCTTTTGTTAGTGAGACTTCACTCCATATTACTGCTAGCTCAGGGGCTGTTTCATAACGAACTTTGTGCCTGTGAAAGAAGTACTTCCCAGTAACAAACCTAAATAACCCCTGCTTTATCGTTGAGTTCTGTTTAAAAGTATTTCTAGTCATCTGAATAAGAATGATGTTTTAGACTGTAGAACACTGTTTTATAACAAAAAAAAAAGCAACAATATAAAAGTGCCAGATCTCTGTGACCCAGTAGTACTTTTCTGCTAAGTGGATTGTTAAACATTCATTTAGTGGGAACCTTTGTTTTTATTTCCAAAAGATAAAAATTTGTCCTGGTTTTATGATGGACACACAACTGAGAATCTAATGAAGACCCTCAGATCTACCTTCTTGTACTCCAATTGGTAGGCATGTCAGCCATTCTGCTGAGAGTAGTTCACAGAAAGTAGAAAAATCATGTACTGAGATCCAACAATGAATATATTTGGGACATTTGGCGGGAGTACCCTTTTTGGGGTGACCGCTCTGCTCAGGGAGAGACCAACAAGGGTTTTAAAGGAACAGTTTTCCATTTTTCAGGAGCTGTTCGTCATCTATGCGTCTTATGAATGGTAGGAGGTGTAGGATGAAGTGATTCTCCTCACCCAAAGAAGAACATTAGTAATGTTGAGTCCTTATTCCATTTCTTATGATCATTATTTATGGTGGTATTGGTCAGGAAATATACAGAATATCCATTTATATGTGATATCTCTGATTCCCCTTTGATGACTATAGTCTTTAGCCTGTGGATTATTTACTGTCCCCTATTTAAAATTGGACATATTATTATATATTTCATGTAAATTATTTGTTTTGTTATACTTAGATTAAAGGTTGTGTTTTAGTATAAAGAGGCCTGTTAGTTTTTGTTAATCCATTGTACTAAGAGGTGTATTACGTTACAGTACTGACACCTACTCCCCATATTAAAAATTTGCCGCCACAAGTATTTAAGTTGTGAATAGGTTTTTAACATTTTTCTGTCTAACATACCAACTAAGAACTGAGAATGGATTTTCTTTTGTTAGTGAGCTTACTCCATATACTGTAGCTCAGGGCTGTCATAACTAACTTTGGGGCCTGTGAAAGAAGTACTTCCAATACAAACCTAAAGGCACCCCTGCTTTACTTGAGTTCTGTTAAAAGTATTTCTAGTCATCTGAATAAGAATGATGTTTTAGACTGTAGAACACTGTTTTATAACAAAAAAAAAAGCAACAATATAAAAGTGCCAGATCTCTGTGACCCAGTAGTACTTTTCTGCTAAGTGGATTGTTAAACATTCCTGGAAGTCTCTATCCACTTGCTCCATAAGCAATCAACATGTTTCCATAAGGTCCACAACACTTTACAAGTACTGGTGCTCAATCGGAAGGATGACACCCCAAAATGATTGGTAGAATAAACATGTGATTTTACTCTAACCAAGTAGAAGTAGATGGAACTAAATGTTTCAGTCTAATACAGATCTTATTCAAGAGCATTTGTAAATCAAACATGAATAAAATTATGTAAATTGTACACAATACACTATATGGGCTAAATGGACACAATAAGCATACACTATATTTGTTGATTACATGTGATGGTATGCAGACCAATATGCAAAACAGTAAGAAAGAAGAAATCTTGTACATACAGTATCTCACAAAAGTGAAAATACCCCTCACATTTTTGTAAATATTGTATTAATTCTTTTTATATATATATATATGTATATATATATATATATATATATATATATATATATATATATATATATATATACATATCTGTATTTTTATTCAAATTTGTCAAATAAACAAGTATACGACAACAATGTGTTTCCTGTCCTACAAATTATATGGAAGTATCTCATAGAGCACATTTCAACATATCCAAAATACAAAATATCTAGAGATGGGCGAATTTATTCTAACGAAGTGGAATTCATTTAGAATTTCAGGAAAACTTAGATTCTGAACAAAGTCGAAGTTTGGGGTGATTCGCGGGAACGAAGCGTGTTTAAAATTGATAAAATGGCCGCAAGCACATGGCGTTACATGGGGCAAAGAACTCTGGGGGGAAGAAAGCAACTACCTCAATGACATGTGCAGAGATGAAGCCAATCAGAGACCGGCGGGATTCTGTGACGTCACCGCACTATAAAAGCCCGGACGCGACGCTGGCAGTTCACACTCCTCTCTCTGTGCCGTGTTGTAGCTGCTGCAGCTCCAGTAGCTGAGATCTCACACAAGAGAAATTACTTTTATACAGCGATTTTTTGGGGGGTGTCACAGCTTTTCTCAGACTGCTTCTCTTACGTTCTAATTTTGATTTTGTGGGTTATTGGAATTGAAGTCCAGTGTGCGTCCAATTCAGCTACATATACATTTTAAAACTATCTGGTCAGTTCTGGAGCACATTGAATATCCAAAGGTTATCTAAGCCTGTTTTTGTTGTTGTATTCAGTAAAAGAAACAGTGTTTTTACAATCCACATACCAGTTAATTTTTGGTTGCTCATTTCTTTTGTGCAATTTATATCCAAGGGTTAATTAA
The DNA here is from genome assembly GCA_025379985.1 of Phyllomedusa bahiana. Taxonomy (NCBI): domain Eukaryota; kingdom Metazoa; phylum Chordata; class Amphibia; order Anura; family Hylidae; genus Phyllomedusa; species Phyllomedusa bahiana. The sequence goes on from JAODAL010006061.1 coordinate 94,402, forward strand.
GCGTGTTTATGCTATTATAGTCAATAAAATAAATGGTGTTTTTCAACGCCAAAGAAGAAAATTTTCCTGTAGCATAATTTATATCTGAAGGTTAATTAAGCGTGTTTCTGCTGTTGTAGTCAGTAAAATACAAAACATTTTAACACGCCACATACGAGTAAATTTTTTGTTGCTCATTTCTTTTGCGCAATTTATATCCAAGGGTTACCCAAGCCTGCTAGTGGGTTCATTTGGAGTCAAATACAGAGTGTTAATTTATCATATACAGATATCTTCATTAAACAGAGTCTGTACATTTTTGAACAAACAGTATGTCAGACAGAGAGGTGGCAGGCTCTTCACATTCGAGTGGCAGTGGCACAAACATTCCTGGAGCAGGTACAGTAAGGGGACGTCGCAGCAGGGGTCACTCAGTGGGGCCAGAACTGCCGGTGTCATCTAGCGGCCGTGTGTTGTTCAGCAACCCAACGATTCTTGATTGGTTGACTAGGTCATCCATTTCCTCCCAGATGACATCTGACAACCCCAGCCAAGAGTCGGTGGGAACGTCAGACACAACCCTTAGTTGGCATGGCCCAGGAGCGGGTCAGGGGCCCTCACCTGTCCTCAACCCGACTCTGTCCCATCCGGTTCCCTCAGCCAGAGATCTACTATGTGGTCTGGGCTCAGCGCCACTATATAGTGAGGATGAACAATTTGAGGAGGGCAGTCAGCAGCTACTTGGCAGCGAAGAAATGGGGCCAATATCCCCGGCTTCTTGCAGTAGGCGGCAAAGTATGGCTGTGGAGAGTGGCATGGGAGGTGATGTTGTGAGGGGTCAGCCTCTGCATACCAAGACCGTTGAGGAGGACAGCAGTGAGAATCAAACAATAATTGATGATGATGTAGCCGACCGCACTTGGGAGCCAGGTGAGGCAAGAGCTTAATCATCATCAGGAGAAGAGGGTGTCAGCTTGCGCCTCAGGCAGCGGCGCAACCAGCAAGTGGGTTTTGTGGCCGTGAGTCGGCAGGGTAGCAGCAGTGCGAGGTAGGGAGCCAAGCGGCCACGGGGTAGAAAACCCGCGTCGCAGGTCAACGAAAGTAGCGGAACAGGGGCTCAGCGAGGCAACGGCAGTAGTATTCACTCAGTGTGGAGCATTGGCGGTAAAATCAGCTGCTTGGCAGTATGGCAGTTCTTTGCGAAGACACCGGAGAAGCGGAATATGGGTATATGTAGTATCTGTGGGCAGAAAGTGAAGCGTGGCCAGGGAGCTAACATTGGCACCACGGCCCTGCGTCAACACATGCAGCGTCACCATACGGTGGCCTGGGAGAACCGTGGCTCAGATGTGGTGGTCCATCCTGCCGCCGCAGCAGCAGCGCCCAGTGGCACGCATGCCATTGCAGCCAGTCAGGGCTCCACCACCTCTACAGAAGGGAGCTGTTTTTCTTTGCCATCATCTCCCGGTCCAGAAGCTCCTGCTCCTCGCTACTCATGGTGCCAGCAGTCATTCAACGAGGCGATTGCAACGAGACAACAGTATGCTTTCAACCATCATAAGGTGCAGAAGCTGACCGTGCTCCTGCCCAAGTTGTTGGTACTGCAGTCCCTCCCTTTCCAAATGGTGGACTCTGCACCGTTCAGAGAATTAATGGCCTGTGCCGAGCCGAGGTGGAGAGTTCCAAGCCGTAATTTTTTTTTCCAAAAAGGCAGTAACAGCTCTTCACAAATATGTAGAACAGAAGGTGGGCCAGTCCTTCAGCTTATCAGTGCACAGCAGCGTGGACATGTGGAGCTGTAACTATGGTCAGGGCCAGTAAATGTCCTTTACGGCCCACTGGGTGAATGTGCTTCCTGCCCAGCCACACCAACAACTTGGACAGGAGACGTCGCTTTCTCCTCCACGTTGTCAAACTGCTGCTCCTGCGCCAATGTCCGCCACCTCCTCCTCCACCACCACCATCTCAGCCTCCACAAGTGCTGCTCCATCATACCACATGTGTAGGGCACAGTGGTGTCACGCAGTTCAACACCTGGCTTACCTCGTAGAGCGAAGTCACACAGGAACTGCTACACGTCATACAGCAAGAAATCGATGTGTGGCTTTCTCCGCGCCAACTGCAAAACGGAACCATGGTAATGGACAATAGGAGGAACATGGTGTCCACGCTGCAAATAGGAGGGATGGTCCATGCGCCCTGCATGGCGCACGTGTTCAATCTGGTTGTGAAAAGGTTCCTGAAGTCTTCCACCGATCTTCAGAAGATTCTGAAAATGGCCAGGAAACTGTGCATGCACTTCATCCATTCCTACAAAGCCAGGCACACCCTCCTCGAGTTGCAGAGGCAGAACGGCCTCCCCCAACACACGCTGATATGCGATGTTTCCACCCGTTGGAATTCCAGCCTGCACATGTTGGATCGACTGTATGAACAGAAAAAGGCCATTAACGATTTTTGATGATCCAGGCGGACTATGATTAAGGGTGAATAGACACCGGAAACGCGTCTGCCGTTTCTTATGTTTTGAGGATTTAGTATGCCTATGGGAACGCTCGCATTTTAATTGCTTTATCAATAAAGGAATTGAGTTTTATGCCATACTCGTTTGGTGGTTATCGCTGCATCACACAGCTTTCACAAGGACAGGAGTACTCCCTTGTGTAACTTTGATATCAGCCAGTGGCAGCTCATGTGTGACACCTGCCGTTTGCTGAGGCCATTTGAGGAGGCGACATTATTTGTCAGTCACCAGGACTACGTGATGAATAACGTCATTCTACTTTTTAATGTCCTGGAACAGATGCTGAAAAATCTGTCTGGGCAGGTGACTGGAGATGTGGCGACTACATCTCATGGCCACATGTGTCCGGTGGGGACTGAACTGGGGGAGGAGGAGGAGGACATTGGAGCACAAGTATTGTATGGTGAAATGAGTAGTTTTTCTACCCAGGTAATAGGAGCGGAGGAGCAGGAGCAGCTGGAGGAGGTAGAGGGAGATGAAGAAGACGAGGCAGATGCCCCGCAAGCACCGTGGCAGTATACATTGGAGATGGAGGCAGGGAGTCCCTCAGAGTCACTTGTGCAGATGGCCCGCAGCATGCTGATTTGCCTGGTTAGTGACAGCCAAATAGTCACCATCCGGCAGAGGGATGACTTCTGGCTCTAAACTCTATTGGACCCTCGCTACCGGTCCAAAATGGGAGCCTTTTTCCCAGCTGCTGAGAGGGAGGACAAACTTATATACTATAGAGAAATCCTCCGTAGTCAGTTGGCCGCTGCCTATGTGTGGCATCGTCCATCCTTTGACAGGTCTGACTAGGGGGTTCCTCAGCACTCACATACCACTGCCGCGGCTGCTGTGGGAAGGTGGTGGGAGGGGGGGGGGGGTGTAGGAGCAGTACCAGCTCCATCAGCAGCAACCTTAGTCTGGAGTCGCTGATGAGCAGCTTCCTTCACCCGCCTAGTGAGGAGGGCACTCGCCAGCAGCAGCAGCAGAAGGACCTTGAGCAGACCCTGAACCAAGATGTGGTGGCCTACTCGGACAGCACTCTGCCACCCCAGTTGGAAGATCCGCAGGACTACTGGGCAGCCAAACTGGATGTGTAGCCGCAACTTGCCGAGTTTGCAGTGGAGAAGCTGTCCTGCCCAATCAGTAGGTTGGCATCAGAGTGGGTGTTCAGTGCGGCGGTGGCCATCGTTACCCCAAGGAGAACCCGCTTGTCCACAGGAAATATGGAACGACTGACCTTTGTCAAGGTGAATCAGGCATGGATCGGTCAGGTTTTCCACACACCAATGCCTTAGGCGTCAGATTACATCAGCCATGACGCCTCACCCAAAGTGTCCTAAGAGAGTTAAGTGATGTCATAGATAGGCCCCTATTCTTAATATTCATGGACTGTCTAATAACGGGTATGTCCCAAAGGATTGGCGCATAGCAAATGTAGTGCCAATATTCAAAAAGAGGGTCAAAAAGTGTTCCAGGAAACTAGAGGCCAGTAAGCTTAACCTCTGTTGTAGGTAAAATGTTTGAAGGTTATCTCAGAGATGCTATCCTGGAGTATCTCACTGAAAATAAATGTATAACGCCGTTCCAGCATGGGTTCATGAAGGATCGGTCTTGTCAGACTAATCTCATCAGCTTCTATGAGGAAGTCAGTGCTAGACTGGATCGGGGTGAGGCACTGGATGTCATATATCTAGATTTTTCTAAAGCTTTGATACGGTGCCACATAAAAGGTTGGTAAATAAAATGAGAATGCTTGGACTGGGGGAAAATGTGTGCAAGTGGTAAGTAACTGGCTAAACTGATAGAAAACAAAGGGTAGTAATTAACGGTACATGCTCAGACTGGATCGCTGTTGCAGTGGGGTACCACAAGGGTCAGTATTGGGCCCTATCCTCTTTAACATTTTCATTAATGATCTCACACAGGGAATACACAGTAGAATATCGATCTTTGCAGACGATACTAAGCTCTGTAAAGTAATCAACACAATAGAGGATAATATGTTATTACAAAGGGATCTGGATAAGTTGGAGGCCTGGGCAGGGAAATGGCAGATGAGGTTTAACACTGATAAATGCAAGGTTATGCACATGGGGAAGAGAAATCCATTACATGATTACATGTTAAATGGAAAAACACTGGGTAAAAGTGACATGGAGAAGGACTTGGGAATCCTGGTGGACAGTAAACTTAATTGCAGCAGCCAGTGTCAGGCAGCAGCAGCCAAAGCAAATAGGATCATGGGAAGTATTAAAAGGGGCATAGATGCACATGATGAGAACATTATTCTCCCATTATACAAGTCACTGGTTAGCCCACACATGGAATATTGTGTACAGTTTTGGGCACCAGTGCACAGGAAAGACATTGTAGAGCTTTGAACAGGTACAAAGATGGGCAACAAAAATAAAAAAAGGGATTTGGTGGACTACAGTAAAACAGAAAGATTGGCAAGATTAGGGTTATTTATTTTTAGAGAAAAGAAGGCTTCGGGGGGACATAAAATATGTTTAAATACATCAAAGGTAAAAATATAGAGAGCTCTCCCAAGATTTATTTATACACAGGGCTGTATCTAGAAAAAGGGTCTTGAGGAACGAAAGTTTCTACATAAACATAGAAAGGGATTCTTTAACTGTAAGAGCAGTGAGACTATGGGAAATTTTCTGCCAGAGGGATGGTCAGGTGAATTCAATAAAAGAGTTCAAAAAGGGTTTGGATGCATTTCTGGAAGTAATAAATAACAAGTTATATTGTCTAGGATTCTGGAGAGGTGTCTTGATCCAGGGATTTTTCCGATTGCCAGATTGGAGTCAGGAAGGAATTTTTCCCTAAAAAAGAGGACAATTGGCTTCTACCCCCATGGGGTTTTTTGCCTTCCTCTGGATCAACACCTTAGCACAACAGGCTGAACTAGATGGGCGACTTGTCTTTTTTTAGCCTTACAAACTATGAAACTATGAAATGAGTCTGGGTTCAAACTACCTGCCTCAGCCACTATTCTGATGCCGCCACCCGCCTGATGCCACACTTCTGCTGCCAGTTTCTCCATCTGCCTACCACCATCTTTAACAGGGACTGGTATTGCCACCCACCTCCACACTCTGTCTATGACCTCATGCTGCTGCTGCTGTTGCTGGTACCGTGACCTCTACATTGTTTCATTGTGCCACTCTCTGAACTCATGCTTTTGCTCCTGCTGTCACCTCCACTCTATGTCATTGTGCCACTCTGTGGCCTACTCCTGTTTTTTCACCTCAATAATGTAATTGTGCAACTGTCTGACAGCATGCTGCTGCTGTGGCTGCTGCCGTGCCCTCCATACTGTGTCATTGTGCGACTCTGTGGCCTACTCCTGTTGTTGCCACCTCCAGAATGTCATTGTGCCACTGTCTGACCTCATGCTGCTGTGGCTCCTGCCGTGACCTCCAAACTCTGTCATTGTGCTACTGTCTGACCTCATGCTGCTGCTGTTGCTCCTGCCGTGACCTCCACACTCTGTCATTGTGCCACTTTGTGGCCTACTCCTGTTTTTGCCACCTCCAGAATTTGTCATTGTGCCACTCTCTGACCTCATGAAGCTGCTGTGGCAGCTGCCGTGACCTCCACACTGTATCATCGTGCCACTCTCTGACCTCATGATGCTGCTGTTGATGACGTCATCTCCACACTGTGACATTGTGCCACTTTGTGGGCTCCTGATGTTGCTGCCACCTTCAGAATTTGTCATTGTGCCACTCTGTGGCATACTCATTTCTGCTCCAAGTGACCGCTGTCTCACTGGAACACCCTGTGATTTCCTAATGCTGTTTCCACCCTCACCACTAGTGATGAGCGATTGTGTAAACTATCGTTATCGATTCGATAGTCGATAACGGCAATTATTATGACGATATCCGATAGTCGATAACAGATTATCTATGGAAGAGGAACAACACCTTCATTCTTACACCCAAACAGGGGTGGAGAAGCTGGAATTAACATCCACAACAGTAAAATGGACACGTGCTACATCTTAGGCAAGACAATTAGGCTACAAGAGTCACAGAAAAAAACTGACAGACTATTCACTATCCCTGTCCTGTACCACAGCATGACCCTTAAACCTGCATGACCCACAAATTAAAAAGTGCCAGAAGGCAGTATTATTTGAACCATCATTTTAGTTGAACAGAACATTGACTATGCCTGTCCTGGACCGCAGCATGACCCCAAAACCCGCATGACCCACGATTAAAAAGTGCCGGAAAAAGGAGTCTTTGAACCACTATTTTAGTTGAACAGGACATTGACTATACCTTTCCTGGGCCACATCATGACCCTCAAACATTCATGACCCACAGATTAAAAGGTGACAGAAAATGGAGTCTTTGAACAACCATTTTAGTTGAACTGGACATTGACTATACCTGTCCTGTACCACAGCATGACCCTCAAACCTGTCTGACCCACAGATTAAAAAGTGCCGGAAAAAGGAGTCTTTATTCGCCAAGTGTTCCCTCCATTTCAACTCATGCATTCGCTGCATGTGACTACACATGTTGGGGGTGGTTAAATACCTAAGATTCTTCCCTCTACTGATGCGTTTACGACAAAGGCGGCATATGACATCGCTGGGTGAATCAGAGGCTTGTTCGAAAAAGGCCGAGGCTTGAGAGGTCCTGGACCTTTTAGACGGCGATAAGCGAGGCGCGGTGTTTCCGCTGATCGTGGCTGGTGGAATAATCTCAGCGGACTTGTGCGACCACCCTCTCCCTTTTTGAGGCAGGACCCGTACTGACACTATCCCATCGTCTTCCTCCTCGTCCAGTGATGAAGCGCTCGCAAGCAAATTCTGCTGAAAAGAGCACATTAGATCTGCAATGTCGTCATCATCAACATCAACACAGGTGACTTCCTCGTCCTGACATTCTGCATCCTGGAGCTGCGGGCTACAAGCAACAGGCACTGTAAGGCGTTTCCGACCGTCCGAATTTTTGCCGATTGACCGGCTTCCTTCTCCTCCTCTGATGGCATCAGCGATTGGGCATCAGAGCAGACAAAACCATCCTCTTTGGCCTCTTGGTCTTTTGAAATGCCTTCTGACCCAACCGCATTTTGTCATCAAAGAGGTCTTCAGAAAAGGGATTATCCACAGTGGTGGGTACACGAGTTGACATTTGGGCTGCCTTCGCTTCATGTTTGACGGATGCTGCTGATGATGATGACGACATTTGTGGCCGTGACTGGGAGGACGGGGGGGTAAGACTGCTGGATCAGGTTGCTTTTAACCACTGAAGAACAGAGGGCGATGCTGTTCGTTACTGAATTCACGGGGCACCGACCCAGCGATGACAGGCCTGACGGTCCTGCAACCGAAGATCCGCTGGCTTGCGTGTTGTCGCCAGCAGTGGAAAAAGCACCTTCTCTCGTACCTCTACCTCCATGTCCGACACTAGAGATGGGCGAATTTCCCGAAACTCGGTTCGTTCACTTCGCCGGATTTCTCGGCAAAAAATAACTTCGTTCCGAATTACTTCGGGACAAATCACGTTAAAAACAGCTATTTCCAGGCTGCACAGAGCCTGAAGGGTGCTGTAGAACGTTGTGCCATGCTTAAATATGCAGAGGGAGCTTAGTTTGGTCTTCATACAATGTTGTGTTTTAGTATGACACGCACATGACTGCCGCCGCCTTAAAAATCGCTTCACTATAAAATTCCCTGGGCACTTAAGAGGGCAAAAATGACCAAAAAACTGAAGCGGGAATGTTGCCTGATAAAGTCATGCCAGAGAAAGCTGGGAAAAAACAAGCTGAGAGCTCAGATGGCAACATTAGTGACAGAGTGTGGGGGTGACGGGCAGCCACAGCAGCATGAGGTCAGACAGTGGCACAATGACATTCTGGAGGTGGCAAAAACAGGAATAGGCCACAGAGTGGCACAATGACACAGTGTGGAGGTCACGGCAGCAGCAGCATGAGGTCAGACAGTGGCACAATGACAGAGTGTGTAGGTCACAGCAGCAGCCACAGCACAGCATGAGAACAGACAGTGCACAATGACACAGTTGTAGGTCACGGCAGCAGCCACAGCAGCAGCATGAGGTCAGACAGTGGCACAATGACACAGTGTGTAGGTCCCGGCAGAAGCCACAGCAGCAGCATGGGGTCAGACAGGGGCACAATGGCACAGTGTGTAGGTCACGGCAGCAGCGCATGAGGTCAACAGTAGCACAATGACATTCTGGGGGTGGCCAAACAGTAGTAGGCCCACTGAGGGGCACAATGACAGAGAGCGGAGGTGACGGCGGCAGCAGCATGAGGTCAGACAGTGGCACAATGACATTCTGTAGGTGGCAAAAACAGGTGTAGGCCACAGAGTGGGACAATTACACAGTGGGGAGGTCAAGGCAGCAGCCACAGCAGCAGCATGAGGTCAGACAGTGGCACAGTGCAGAGTGTGGAGGTCACGGCAGCAGCCACAGCAGCAGCATGAGGTCAGGCATGGCACAATCACATTCTGGATGTGGAAAAACAGAGTAGGCCACAGAGTGGGACAATGACCCCAGTGTGTAGGTCACGGCAGCAGCCACAGCAGCAGAATGAGGTCAGACAGTGGCACTATGACACAGTGTGTAGGTCACGGCAGCAGCAGCATGGGGTCAACAGTGGCACAATACATTCTGGAGATGGCAAAAAGTAGTAGGCCACAAGTGGCACAATTGACAGAGAGTGGATGTGACGGCGGCAGCAGCATGAGGTCAGACAGTGGCACAATGACATTCTGCAGGTGGCAAAAACAGGAATAGGCCACAGAGTGGCACAATGACACAGTGTCTAGGTCTGGGCAGCAGCCACAGCAGCAGCATGAGGTCAGAAAGTGGCACAATCACATTCTGGAGGTGGCAAAAACTGGAGTAGGCCACAGAGTGGCACAATGACAGAGAGTGGAAAGGGTGACGGCGGCAGGAGCAACAGCATGAGGTAAAGAGTGGCACAATGACACAGTGTGGAGGCCCACGGCACTAGCCACAGCAGTAGCATGAGGTCAGACGTGGCACAATGACAGAGTGTGGAGGTGGGTGCAATACCAGTCCCTGGTAAAGATGGTTGGTGGCAGATGGAGAAACTGTCAGTAGTTTTTGTGGCATCAGGCGGGTGGCAGCATCAGAATAGTGGCTGAGGCAGGTAGTTTGAACACAGACTCATTTCTCCCAGTTTGGGTGAGGCGTCATGGCTGATGTAGTCTGACGCCTAAGGCATTGGTGTGTGGAAATCCTGGCCAATCCACGCCTGATTCATCTTGACAAAGGTCAGTCGTTCCACATTTCCCGTGGACAAGCGGGTTCTCCTTGGGGTAACGATGGCCCCCGCCGCACTGAACACCCGCTCTGATGCCACACTACTGGCCGAGCAGGACAGCTTCTCCACTGCAAACTCGGCAAGTTGCGTCACACATCCATTTGGCTGCCCAGTAGTCCAGCGGATTTTCTAACTGGGGTGGCAGAGGCTGTCCAAGTAGGCCACCACCTGTTTTTTCAGGTCTGCTCCAGGTCCTGAAAGCTGCTGGCGACTGCCCTCCTCACTAGGCGGGTGAAGGGAAACTCTCATCAGTGACTCCAGACTTAGGTTGCTGCGATGGAGCTGGTACTGCTCCTACCCCCCCCCCCACTTTACCCCGCCACCCGCGGCAGTTGTACGTGAGCGCTGAAGAACCCCCCGTCAGACCTGTCAGAGGGGGATGATGCCGCACATAGGCAGCGGCCAACTGACTACGGAGGATTTCCCTATATTATTTGAGTTTGTCCTCCCTCTCAATACTGGGAAAAAGGGTCCCATTTTTGGGAGCGAGCGGCCAATAGGGGGGAGAGCCAGAAGTCATCCCTCTGCCGGATGCTGACTATTCGGCTGTCACTAGCCGGCAAATCAGCATGCTGCGGGCCATCTGCACAAGTGACTCCAGGGGCTCCCTCCTCCATCTCCACTGTATACTGCCACGGGGCTTGCGGGTCACTGCCTCGTCTTCCTCATCTCCATCTACCTCCTCCAGCTGCCCTGCTCCTCCTCTCTTTTCACCTGGGTAGAAAATTCCACTCATTTCACCAGACAATGCCCTTTTGCTTTCCCAAAGTCCCCCTCCTCCCTTCCTCCATTTCAGTCCCCCGCGGACTCATGTGGCCGCGAGATGTAGTCGCCACGTCTCCCGTCCCCTCACCAGACAGATTTTTCAGCATCTGTTCCAGGACTGAAGCAGTGGAATGACGTTATTCATCCCGAGTCCTGGCGACTGACAAATAACGTGGCCTCCTCGAAAAGGGCTCAACAAACGGCAGGTGTCACGCATGAGCTGCCACTGGCTGACATCAAAGTTAAAACAGGGGAGTACTCCTGTCTGCCTGGATCATCAAAAAATCGTTAATGGCCTTTCTCTGTTCATACAGTCGGGCCAACATGTGCAGGCTGGAATTCCAACGGTTGAAACATCGCATACCAGAGTTTGTTGGGGGAGGCCGTTCTGCCGCTGCTGCTCGAGGAGGGTGTTTCCTGGCTTTGTAGGAATGGATAAGTGCATGCACAGTTTCCTGGGCCCTTTTCAGAATGTTCTGAAGATCAGTGGAAGACTTCAGGAACCTTTTCACAACCAGATTGAACACGTACCCATGCAGGGCGCATGGACCATCCCTCCTCGGTGCAGCGCGGACACCATGTTCCTCCCATTGTACGTCACCATGGTTCCGATTTGCAGTTGGCGCGGAGAAAGCCACACATCGATTTCTTGCTGCATGACGTAGAGCAGTTCCTCCCCTGTGTGACTTTGTTTCCGAGTCAAGCCTGGTGTAGAACTGCGTGACACCGCTGTGCCCTACACATGTGGTATGATGGAGCAGTACTTGTGGAGGCTGAGATGATGGTGGTGGTGGAGGAGGAGGCGGACATTGGCGCAGGAGCCGCAGTTTGACAACGTGGAGGAGAAAGCGGTGTCTCCTGTAAAGGTTGTTGGTGTGCCTGGACCGGAAGCACTTTCACCCAGTGGGCCGTAAATGACATGTACTGGCCCTGACTGTAGTTACAGCTCCAGACGTCCGCGCTGCCGTGCACCTTGGAACAAACCGATAAGCTCAAGGACTGGCCCACCTTCTGTTTTTAAAATATTTATGAAGGCTGGGACTGCCTTTTTGGAAAAGAAATTACGGGTTGGAACTCTGTATCTCGGCTCGGCACAAGCCATTAGTTCTCTGAATGGTGCAGAGTCCACCATTTGGAAAGGGAGGGACTGCAGTACCAACAACTTGGACAGGAATACGGTCAGCTTCTGCACCTTAGGATGGTTGGACGCATACTGTTGTCTCTTTGCAATCGCCTCGCTGAACGATTGCTGGCGCCATGAGTAGTGAGGAGCAGGAGCATCTGGACCGGGAGATGATGTCAAAGAGAAACAGCTCCCTTCTGCAGAGGTGGTGGAGCCTTGACTGGCTGCTGCTGCTGTTGCTGCGGCGGCAGGATGGACCACCACATCTGAGCCACGTTTCTCCCAGGCCACCGGATGGTGACGCTGCATGTGTTGACGAAGGGCCATGGTGCCAACGTTAGCTTCCTGGCCACACTTCACTTTCTGCTTACAGATTCTGCATATACCCATATTCGGCTCCTCCGGTGTCTTAGCAAAGAACTGCCACACCGCTGAGTATCGGATTTTACTGCCAACGCTCCGCACTGAGTGACTACAGCCGCCGCTGCCTCGCTGAGCCCCTGTGCCGCTACTTTCTTGGACCTGCGAAGCGGGTTTTTTACCCCGTGGCCGCTTGGCTCCCGACCTCACACTGCTGCTATCCTGCTGACTCACGGCCACACGACCCACTTGCTGGCTGCGCCTCTGCCTGACGCGCAAGCTGACGCCCTCTTCTCCTGACGATGATGAAGCCCTTGCCTCACCCGGCTCCCAAGTGCGGTCGGCTACAACATCATCTATTTGTGTTTCATCGTCACTGCTGTCTTCATCACCGGTCCTGGTATGCAGAGGCTGACCCCTCACAACATGACCTCCCATGCCACTCTCAACATGTATACTTTGCCGCCTACTGCAAGAAGCAGAGGATATTGGCACCATTTTTTCGCTGCCAAGTAGCTACTGACTGCCCTCCTCAAATTGTTCATCCTCGCTATATAGTGGCGCTGTGCCCAGACCACATAATAGATCTCTGGCTGAGGGACCTGGATGGGACAGAGGCGGGTTGAGGACAGGTGAGGGCCGCTGACACGCTCCCGGGCCATGCCAATTAAGGGTTGTGTCTGAAGTTCCTACCTACTCTTGGCTGGGGTTGTCAGATGTCATCTGGGAGGAAGTGGATGACCTAGTCAACCAATCAAGAACCCTTGGGTTGCTAGTCAGCACACGGCCGCTAGATGACAGCGGCAGTTGTGGCCTCACCGAGTGACCCCTGCTGCGACGTCCCCTTGCTGTGCTGCGACCTGGGCCTGCTCCAGGAATATTTGTGCCTCTGCCACTTGCAGGCGAAGAGCCTTCCACCTCTCTGTCTGACATACTGTTTGTTCTAAAATGTACAGACACTGTTTGATGAAGATATCTGTATATGATAAATACACACCCTGTATTTGACTCCAAATGAACCCACTAAGAAGCTTGGTTAACCCTTGGATATAAATTGTGCTCCACAAATGGGCAGGAAAAATGTACTTGTATGTGCCGTTTAAAATCTCTGTGTATTTTACTGAATGTAAAGGCTTAATTAACCTTTGGATATGAATTATGCTACAGAATTTCTTCTGTGGCGGTGAAAAAGAAAGTTTCTTTTACTGAGTGCAACTGCAGAAAAATACTTAGTTAACCCTTGGATGTAAATTGCGCCAAAGAATTGAGCCACCACAAACTACTAGCTTTGTAGCGTGTTACAATGCTGTGTTTTTTACGCCACACAAGAGATAAAATTGTAATTAACCTTTGCTTGTGAATTAGGCTACAGGAAAAATGTATATATTTTGGCGTTGAAAATGACGGTTTCTTGGAGTCACCAAAGCAGAACATCAACGATTAATTTACACCAGCATAAAAGATGCGTCAAAGAATTGAGCCACCACAAACTACTAGCTTTGTAGCATGTTACAATGCGTTTTTTTTTTTTTTTTACCCCACACAACAAGAGATAAAATTGTAATTAACCTTTGCTTGTGAATTAGGCTACAGGAAAAATGTATATATTTTGGCGTGAAAATGGCGGTTTCTTGGAGTCACCACAGCTGAATAACAACGCTTAATTAACCCCTGAATGTAAATTGTGCCAAAGAATTGAGCCACCACAAACTACTAGCTTTGTAGCGTGTTACAATGCGGTGTTTTTACGCCACACAACAAGAGATAAAATTGTAATTAACCTTTGCTTGTGAATTAGGCTACAGGAAAAATGTATATATTTTGGCGGTGAAAATGACGGTTTCTTGGAGTCACCACAGCTGAATAACAATGCTTAATTAACCCCTGGATGTAAATTGCGCCAAAGAATTGAGCCACCACAAACTACTAGCTTTGTAGCGTGTTACAATGCGGTGTTTTTTTCGCCACACAACAAGAGATAAAATTGTAATTAACCTTTGCTTGTGAATTAGGCTACAGGAAAGATGTATATATTTTGGCGGTATAAATTGCGGTTTCTTGGAGTCACCACAGCTGAATAACAACGCTTAATTAACCCCTGGATGTAAATTGCGCCAAAGAATTGAGCCACCACAAACTACTAGCTTTGTAGCGTGTTACAATGCAGTGTTTTTTACGCCACACAACAAGAGATAAAATTGTAATTAACCTTTGGTTGTGAATTAGGCTACAGGAAAAATGTATATAATTTGGCGGTGAAAATGACGGTTTCTTGGAGTCACCACAGCTGAATAACAATGCTTAATTAACCCCTGGATGTAAATTGCGCCAAAGAATTGAGCCACCACAAACTACTAGCTTTGTAGCGTGTTACAATGCGGTGTTTTTTTACGCCACACAACAATAGATAAAAAATGTAAAATTTAACCTTTGCTTGTGAATTAGGCCCACAGGAAAAATGTATATATTTTGGCGGTGTAAATTTCGGTTTCTTGGAGTCACCACAGCTGAAAAACAACGCTTAATTAACCCCTGAATGTAAATTGCGCCAAAGAATTGAGCAGCCAAAAATGAAGTGGTATTTGTATTGTAAAAATGCTGTTTCTTTAAATGAATACAACAGGGAAATGGCTTAGATCCCCCCTTGGATATTCAATGTGCTGTGAGCACATAGGATTTAAATGTATATGCAGCTGCAGTGGACGCACACTGGATTTCAGATCCAATACCCAAAAAAATCAGAAATAGAACGTTTAGAGAAGCAGTCTCTGAGACAAGCTGAGACACCCCCCAAAAATCGCTGTATAAAAATCAGTTCTTCAGTAACAATCAGCCACGGCAGCACCTTCAGTACAGTGAGAGAAGTGTGAGCTCCCAGCGTCGCGCCCGGACTTATATAGTGTGGTGACGTCACAGAATCCCGCCGGTCTCTGATTGGCTTCATCTCTGCACATGTCATGCAGGCTATGCCCTTCTTCCTCCCAGAGTTCTTTGCACCATGTAACGCCATGTGCTCGCAGCCATTTTATCAATGAAAAGCACACTTCGTTCACCCGAAGTACCCCAAACTTCGACTTCGTTCAGAACCGAAGTTTTCCTGAAATTCTAAATGAATTCCACTTCGTTAGAATCAATTCGCCCATCTCTATCCTACACCCCTCTTTGCTCACTTACCACCTGCATTCCGCTCCATGTTCAGAAAGATAAAAATTTAAGAAGGTATGGAAGAGTTTTTGACAGTCTCTTATTGAAGACTGCAAATCACAGCTATTCTTAAATCCCTCTAATTTCCAACAGCCAACTAGGATTAGAAACAGAATTGTTTCTATCGAATACCTGTGAATTGCGGTCTGGTGGAAGAACTGTAAGACAAACAGTGTTCTTCCTTCAGTCCCAGGTATTTACAACTGCCCAGTAGGACTAGGAATTGATCGTTTTCAACAAACTATCATACAAGTGCGCTATCTGCACCAAACTGAGATTCACAGAGCGCAATAAAACTATTCAAAAGTTTCAGGTATGAGAAATTGCATTTTTTGCAGCAATGACAAATTTCACATGATCGGAAATTTCCGATCAGCCTAAAAATCGTGCCGATTTCAACTTTGTCGATTATAATCGCTCATCCCTACTCACCACTCTATGACGTTGCCACTGTGTTTAATTTTCCCCTTCTTTTCATCTGTCAGAAGGAATGGGAAGTGTCAGGATTGTCTAGCCAAAAGCAGGAGTTTGTACAGAACACAGAAGACATGCAAATATCCCATTTACTGGTCATCTCTGTTTTGGATCAACTCCTGTTTGTTTTTGGCCTTAGCAATACTGATGGATTATTGACCGATTGAAAGCAGACACAGACGGATGAAAGGAAGGGCAAAATGATCAGTGACATCAACCCAACATTACTGCCGACACCCTCTCCACTCATTTGGGGGGGCCTCTACATTTATCAGCATTTAACAGACCAGGTTCTGTCATATTTTGTGACGGTTTAAAGCTCTGGCCTCATGGAGTGACCCCTGCTCTGACGTCCCCTTACTGTGCTGAGACCTGTGCTAGCTCCAATAAACTACTACTGTGTTCTTTGACGCTATTGTAGGATCTTAGCCCTCAGCTTGTTTTTTTCCAGCTGGCGCTGCCATGACTTTCTCAGGCTACATTCCTGCTTCAGTTTTTTGGTCAGTTTTGCTCCTGTAAGTGCCCAGGGAATTTTAGAGGGAAGCGATTCTAAGAGCGGAGGCAGTCATGTGCGTGTCATACTAAAACACAGCATTGTATGAAGACCAAACCAAGCTCCCTCTGAATATTTAAGCATGGCACAATGTTCTACAGCACCTTACAGCCAGTAAATAGCTGTTTTTTAACGTGATTGGTCCCAAAGTATTTCGGACCGAAACTTATTTTGTCGGAAAATTTGGCGAAGTCGGCGAACCGAATTTTTTAGAAATTCACCCATCTCTAACTATATCGCATGTGACAATACAGTATGGCATATAATATAAACAATACAACAAAGTAACAATACAAAAAACACAAAGACATAAACAAGAGGGAAATGGAAAGGTAGATCATTTGTGAATTAATTATTTTAATGGGACAACACTGAAGATATGAGACTAGTAAATGATTCCATTGTGTCTATATATGGATAATTTTTGCTCACTAAGTTCAGTGCATATAATAATTTTATTTATGTTTTATTTGCTCTAGGCTCTGTACAAGCACTGTGTTAGGGCCCCCGGAGCAGAAGAACAGAAATGGACAGACATTAAGCCCTGATGGTAGCTGCCCCAAATATGTCCCTGCCTACTTGCCTGCCCGACCCCAAGTAGTCCATGGCAACTGGGCAGCGGTTCTTACTCTGAGTATGTAAAAAACACAGAAAACACAAGACAAACAAAAACAAATTTGGGAAGTCAGGCAAAGCTGGTCAAAGTCAGAGAGAGCAACACTGTACCGAATTGTAAGGCAAAAGGAAGGACGGAAGAGAGGCACAAAATCAAACAAGACTAAATATAAATAGGCACACCAGTCTAAGCATAGGCTATCACATGCAAAGAGCAAAGGCTCAAGCAAACTAAAATAGTATGTCAGAGTTCCAGCCCAAAGTGTGATAATTGTCTGCTGCCCAGAAAAATGTCAACAGAGAACAGACAGGTGTGGCAGAAATCAGTTAACACACAAACAGAACCTAATCAGACTGTGTTCAGACACTGCAGAAAACATGCACAGAACAGTCACAATTCTTGGCCAAAAGTGCAGCCTCTGCCATACATTACAAACAGAGGAATGCTCTGTGGCCTGAATAGGCACAGTCATGACACACTGTTTTCTGTCCATGTCTGCTTCGTTAAAGCACATTCACATGCTCAATTTGTCTATCTGAGTGCTATGGATCTGCTGCATAAATAATTGTGTGCGGATATGTAATAGTAAGAGTCAGAACAGTGACTGATGACCGCTTCGCACAACAGTTTCATACATTCAGTAGTCTGAAGTTACAATGACATCAGCCATGATTGCCAACATTATCATGCTAACAGCTTTATGTCTCTACTAGGGTTGTCAAGAAATGAAATGTCAGGACTGAATATAGCGATTTAGCCTCTGACATTTAATGAACAGTTCCCCTTTGACTGGAGAAACTAGATATATTTACATTCATCACCATTAGATTTGATCTGCCATTTAACTGTCAATGCCGCTTGCTTCCTAAGGTCTTTCCACAAAGTGGTAAATTCTTAGATTTCTACATAATGTTGTTATAGACTGTGCTTCTACTCCATTATAGTCAAGACTGTATCACAAAGCATTATGGGAAAAGAGCTGAAAGCTCAAGCACTCTTTATTGGATGTAACAAATCCTCAATTTGCTTCTGGTTCCCTAAGAAAAAATATTCCCCTTTCTGAGCCACTCATTGTCTCCCAACCACCCAGTCAGCCAGTAAGCTCTGTTCTGCACTGATGAGGGGAAAAAACCCTGAAAGAACTGTATGCAGATGAGTTATACTAGCTTGGCTCACATCCTTTTTGCTTTCCAAAGACTCAGTGAGTCAGAAGCAAATTGAGGATTTGTTACATCTAGGGATGAGCGATACTATCGACAAAAGTTGAAATCGGTATGGTTTTTACGTTTATCGGTGTTTCGCGATGATGCGATAGTTTACGTGAATATCTTAAGGATAATCGTTATCATGTTTACTATCGCACCATTTTCAGAGTTTCCTGTAATTTTGGTGGCCAACCAATCAGCTCAGAGCATAGAGGGCAGTGAGGGTGGTCTACTATGTCAGCACTGGGTGGTGTATGGATCTCACTGGCTGCTAAAATCACATGACCTTGTTTTATGTATGTGACTCCATTTCCTGATCAGCCTCATTCGTTCACATCGCTGCCTGTCCCAATAGCTTTTTTTCAAAGCTGTGACAGTTTTACATTGTTTTTTATACAGAAAAGCATCCTTATTAGAGTAGCTGTCAAGCCTAGTATATAGCCAGATTGGAGACATTTAGTTCTTATTTAGTTAGAGGCTTTTAAAGACCTCTAGTGCTGTGTGCAGTGGTGAGGGGGGGAGGGAGGGAGATGGGGAGGAGAGGGGGGTTGTGCTGCACAGCTTGTCCTGTGAACTCACAGTGAAATATCAATGTTTTTTTAATACTTTTTGGCCAGCAGACCTCCCAACTAAGGTGATATTGTCCCTTTCTTGTTGTTTGCAGTTCTATTGGTCTCACTTTTGCGCAAATAGCCCACTTGTAAGCAAGTTTGGTTACAGATATTTTATTTTAACTGGTGCCTGTTCTCAGCACTGGCAAAACACCATATTTAAGGCGTATAACGTAGCTAATAGTGCTATTGGTCTCCGTGCTTGTCAGTTTGGCGCAAATAGCGCACTTGTACACTAATTTGGTTACAAATATTTTATTTTAACTGGTGCCTGTTCTCAGCGGTGCCAAAACACCATATTTAAGCCGTATAACATAGCAAATAGTGTTATTGGTCTCCGTGCTTGCCAGTTTGGCACAAATAGCGCACTTCTACGATTTTTTTTTGTGAAAACTATCAATTGCTAGTCCTATTGGGCATATGTAAATCTCAGAGACTGAAGGAAGAACACTATTGTGTTGGTGTTATGGTTCTTCCACCAGACCGCATTTCATAGATATTCGATAGAAACAATTTTGTTTCTAATCCTAGTTGGCCATTGGAAATTAGAGGGATTTAAGAACACCTGTGATTTGCTGTCTTTGCAGTACAGTTTTTCAATAAGAGACTGTGAAAAACTCTACCATACCTTTTACATTTTTATCTTTCTGAACATGGAGAGAACTATAGGTGGTAAGTGAGCAAAGAAGGGTGTATGACATGGAGCTAGCGGTACGAGAGAGGGTGCCCCTTCCAGTGCTGGGGACAACAAGCAATCCAGCACATCGTCGGCTGCAGGACTGTCAGGCCTGTCATCGCTCGGTCGGTGCCCTGTGAATCTCAGTAACGAACAGCGTCCCCAATCTGTTCTTCAGTGGTTAATGCAACCTGCATCCAGCAGTTTTACCTCCCCGTCCTCCCAGTCACAGCCACAAATGTCATCATCATCATCGTCAGCATCCGTCCAACCTGAAGCAGAGGCAGTCCAAATGTAAACTCATGTACAAAACACTGTGGATATTCCATGTTCTGAAGACCTCTTTGATGACACAATGTGATGGGGGTCAGAAGGCATTTCAAAGGATCAAGAGGCCACAGATTATGATTTTGTCTGCTCTCACACCCAATCGCTGATGCCATCAGTGGAGGAGAAGGAAGCTGGTAAGTCGGCACAAATCCCGAGCGGCCTTGCAGTGCCTGTGGCTTGTAGCCTGCAGCTCAGGCATGTAGAGTGTCAGGACAAGGAAGTCACCTGTGATGATGATGATGCTGATGATGACATTACAGATCCAACGGTGTCTTTTCAGCAGAATTTGCTGAAATCTTAGTGATCTTAGTTCTGGAACAAGTGTTGGACACTCTGAAACAACAGGTCCCACCAGCGACGGAGGAGGAGGGGGCGGACACAGATGCGGACACAGAGCCTTACTCTCCGTCGGATCCAGAAGGCCAGACAGTTTCAAAACTTTATCGGTCTTTGTTAGGTGGTGGTTCGGCCTCCAGGGCTGGTGCAGGAGGGCACTTGAGCTCTCGGAGTACAGCGTCTGAGGCAAGTCAGTGCTGTGTTGATGCTAAGGAGGAGAAAGTGGAAAAGGAGGAGAATGAGGCATGGGTGGACACCAACAGTACCAATGTCCCAGCCTTGCAAAGAGGTTTGCACAGATTTTAGGCAGAGGAGGAAGACGAGCAAGATCAGTTTACTAGTACCCCTCGACCCCAAGGCTTTGGAAATCAAGGCTCCATCTCTCACATGAGTGCTTGGATACTCCATTTCCTCCAACATGATCCTCGCATTAAGGCCATCAAAATGATCAACAGTTACTGGGTGGCCACCCTCCTCAATCCGTGTTGAGAGCAGAATGCAGGAATTCGAGACCGTACTCATTGATGAACTGGAGATATCTGTTGCGTCTTCTTCACGTTCTTCTAATGTCACTGTGGAACAATGTCAGCAACGTGACAGCAATAGAGTGGCAAGTAGCAGCAGCAGCAGGCATTGTGGCACAAGCCTAATAGGTAACCTCTGGCAATCCTTATTTACCACCTCACCACCGCCTGTAATGCAGGGCAAACATACGACACACAGAGACCGGCTTAAGATCATGGTGCATGACTATCTGCGTCTCAACACCGATGTTTTTGGATCTGTGCTGGACCCATGTCCTGGACTTCTGGATATCCAAAATGGATGAATGGCTCAAGCTCACTCACCATGCCATAAAGGTGTTTTCCTGCCCAGCAGCCAGCGTCACATCTGAGTGGACCTCAGCACAGCTGGAGGGGTCATTACAGACAAACACATCCTGATTTGCACTGAGAATGTGGATCGTTTGACTTTCGTCAAGATGAATCAGGCGTGGATCTCTGATGATGTTGGGGCCCTAGTTGCCAAGGTCACTGATTAGTTGCCGGTCTGCTTCACATTCCTCTTCCAAAAGAAATGGTCCTCTTGAAAAAATTTTCTTTAAATGATCATTTCTTACTGAAATTTTGCTGGTTTTGCGGTTAGGAGACTGTAAAAGACACCAATTGTACACGGTTTCATGAAAAAAAACGTATTCCATTTATTCATCTCTACATGTAAATTTTAAGCACTGTCAATGGTTTTGTGAAAAACAGTTATAATCCAGGTCCTTTGGAACAGAAATGTGGTTTCTAAGTGGTTTTCTTTCTCACAATTTTTAACAGTGGCTAAGAGATCATTTTTATAATTTTTGGGGTCATGGTGCTGTAAAAAACAGCTATAATACAGGCCCTATTGTAAAAAAAAAATGTGGTTTCTAACAGGTATTTTTTCGTCACAATTGTCAACAGTGGCCAAAAGGTCATGTTTCGAATTTTTGTGGGCATGCTGCTGTAAAAAACAAGCTATAATCCAGGTCCTATTCCCAAAAATGTTTTTTTTAAATATTTTATTCTGGTTAATTTTATTGTGTGTTGAAAAGGTCATTTTTTGCTGGTTTTGGGGTCAAGCACATGGAAAAGACTGCGATATTCAAGGTTCTATTCAAATACATCTTGTTTCAAATACTCATTTCTTGCTGCTAATTTTACTCTCTGTATCCATAAGGGCATTTCTGCTGGTTTTGGGGTCAGGCTATTGTGAAAGGCGTGCCAGGGGTGCAAATAGGGCAGTGGCCTATGTCAATATACAGGCACATCTACAAGAAGGGCGACATTGTGAATATTAAGGGTATGGGCACCATAGAAAAAGGCATGCCACCTAAATGCTATCATTTATGGCAATGCTGCCAGGATCTGCAATGCAAAACAGAATGCTATTGGTATAATTGTGAACAAGCAGATACATGGTACAATCCTTGTGCAAGAATCAATGTTCGTATGGAGCACATTTGTCACCCCAAGAACAGAGAAAATTTCCTCCAGCACGTTGAGTAAAATGAGAAAAAGAAAGCCAAGGAAAATTGCACCTGGGTGGAACAGGAGCGTCAACCACCAGCGTTTCCAAGTGAAGCTCAATTGGTCGGCACTCATGCGGAGGGGCAAGCGCTCTCGAAGAGGCAGAAATTTCTCAAGAGCTACCCAGGTCTTGACTGTCTTCTGAGGAAGGATCAAGGTCTTAGCTCACACTTCCACTTCTGCACTCTGCTTCGGCCCGACTGTTTTTGTTTCTACGTCATAAGGGCATTTTTGCCATGTTAATAGATGACTGATGCAAGCCCTGGCTCTCACAGCACCCAGTGTAAGTCTGGCCCTGCCAGCTGAACCTCCGTGATCCACGTTCACAGCCTCACCCTCCTTGTTCAGTAATTTCCTTCAACCTACTTGACAGTAGAATGCAGGATATTTAGACAGTTTTTGTTGACCTTCCGGCAACATCTGTAGAATGGCAAGTAGCTCTAGCAGCAGCAGTATTGGAAAACTAGATTTTTTAATATAGTTTATTTCTTATTGCGAAACTTTCTGCTGATGGTCCATAAGGGCACCTGTGCGGGTTTGTGGATCATGCTGCGTTACAGGATATGGATAATCAATGTTCAATTCACTAAAATACTGGTTCAAATACTAGTTTTTTACAGCACTTTGTGATCTGGGGGTCATGCAGGTTTTTTGGGTCATGCTGCGGTACAGGACATGGATAGTCAATGTCCAGTTCAACTAAAATAGTGGCTCAAAGACTACTGTCTTCCGGAACTTTTTAATTTGTGGGTCATGCAGGTTTTTGGATCATGCTGCGGTACAGGACATGGATAGTCAATGTCCAGTTCAACTAAAATGGTGGTTCAAAGACTACTTTCTTCTGGCACTTTTTAATTTGTGGGTCATGCAGGTTTTTGGGTCATGCTGCGGTACAGGACATGGATAGTCAATGTCCAGTTCAACTAAAATGGTGGTTCAAAGACTACTTTTTTCTGGTACTTTGTGTAACGGTCAGTGGTAGTGGACCCTCTGGACCACCACAAGCGATGGTAAGAGCCACGCCAGGGAGCGGAGTCTAAGTAGGTCTGGTTTTCACCAGAGCCCACCGCAAAGCGGGATGGACTTGCTGCGACGGATTGCTACCAGGTCACTACCCCTGACGTGACTTGCTTGTGGCAGCGGCCTTGGTGCAGCGTGGTACAGAATCGTAAGGCAGGCTCGTTGATGGGGACAGGCAGATGGTCAGGACAGGCGGCTATGGTTCGTGGTCGAGGGTCGGAGGCAGAAGGGTACGGTACACAGTAACGGCAACAAGACATAATAGAACGCTTCCTCTCTAGGCTCGGGGCACTATCGATTCGGCAAGGTGCTAAGGAAGGGGCATGGCTTAAATAGGGTCAGCGCCCGGTGAGACCAATCACCGGCGCGCTGTCCCTTTACATTTGCCTGTAGTATCGCGCGCGCACCCTAAGGGGCGGGCGCGCACCCGGCCGGCAGCAGGAGCGCACGCCGGAACAAGAACAGGAGTGTGGCGAGGTAAGTGGACGTCAGAGCTGCGTGCGCCGGCCGCAGCTGAGGACGCTGCGGAGGTGCGAGTGTGCCTGCGAACTGACACGGGGTCGCAGGGACATCCGTAACAGTACCCCCCCTTAGGCCTCCCCCTCTTTCTGGCCCACATAAACTTAGACAAGAGACCCCGATCCAGGATGTTCTCCTCCAGCTCCCACGCCCTTTTCCTTAGGCCCCAAACCCCTTCCCCATTGACCCAAAAAAAAAATCTTTCCCCCCCCAAAACCCTTTCTTCAGGGCCCAAAATTTCTTTGAGGGAAAAAAAAACCATTGGTGGAGTAAACTATGGGAAGGCGGGGAAAAAACGCCAAAAAAAACCGGTTTTAGATGCCCGATTTCAGCAGGGGGGGGGACAGGGAAGGATTTTTGGGAAATGCACATAGTTGGAGGGGCCGGGCTTGTAGGCCCCCGGGATTTATGGGGCCCCTTGAAACAGAATTAAATTTTAAAAAGTTTGTATTTAAAAAAAACTTTTTAATTTAGGGGTTTTCCATTTGTCTTTTTTAAAACTTAAATCCTTTTTTTTTTTAATTTTGGGAATTTTTGACTAGGATAAAAGGGAAATGTTTCCCTGTTACCTCCCCATTTTTGGTCTAAGAGTTAGGTTGGGGAAGGCCTTTTGGTTTTGGGAATAACGGGAAATAGTGTGCTTGTTAAGGTTATTAGTTGGGTTAATTTTGACAGATGTCAGGGGTATTCATTTTTTTTTTTTGGGTTTGAGGGGGATTTGTCTAAATTTTAAATTTAAATTAAAAATGGTTTTTTTTACATTAAGAAAAGGTTTTGGATTTTTAAACCCTATTTCCTATGTTTATAAAACTTATCTTTGATTGGTTGTAATATGCCTCCCTTTCCCTCTGTATGATAAGCCTATACCCTTTAAAAAAATCAGGGGTTCGGTCCATAAAAAAGCATTCTAATCTTTTGAAAGAATCACAGTGTTTGTTATTTTTGGAAGGGTTTCCCGTGGGAGACAAGAGGGGTTTTGCTAAGAAAGGTATCTACATCTTTTTGGTCCCGGGACTCGGATTAAAAAACCTACCCGGGAAAAGTGAAAGGGGTACCCCAAGCCACCTTTGTTTTGAGAAAACCTGGGATTGCTAGACGGTGGAAAGTTTTCCCCCAACAAAAATTTAAATACCCTTCTCTCCCAAAAAAAGGTTTGGATTTTAATTCCCGGTGAGGGGAGGTTTCCCCTATCAATCTACCCTTTATTCTCCCTCCCCCACGTTCCCCTTTTAAAAATTTGGTTTATGTTTAGCTTTAAAATTTAAAGGATTTGAAAAAATTTTAAGGTTGAGAAAAGAAAATTGTCAAAATTTTGCAGTTTTTGCTTTAAAAGTGAAAAAATTTATCTGTTTTGTTAAACTGTTTTTTGTTGTTTTGGGTATCCATGTTTTTTTTTGGGATGGGTTTTTGTTTTGTTTCTGTGTTTTTTCTTCTCCTTAGGGCGGGTTTCCCCCTTCAACCCGGTGAGTTCATTTAGTTTTTATTTTCTTATTTGTTTTATTGTTGCTTTTTTTTTCCCTTCCCTTTTTTTGGTTGTATATTGGTTTTTTTTTGTACATGAAATTTCCTTGCGGGTTAGTAAAAATTTTTTACAAATTTTTAAGTCTCGCATAGAAGAAGGGAAGTTTTTAAAATTTGCATTTAAAATTTGTCATTGTATTGTTGATTACAAAAAAGGTACTTAAAATTCCCCCCTTGTTTTTTTTTAAGAAATTTTTAAAAAGTGTCCACTGAGAAAAGGAGGGCTCAGTAAAGGGGAAATTTATAGGAGCTAAAAAAATTTTGGGTTTTGCCCCATCTGACAAAGGTGGGAAATTTTCCCTTTGGGGTTAATAAGGACTTCAAAAAACAGGGGGAAAATGTGTAATAATTTGGCAGAAAAGAAAAAGGGTTTAAATGTCCCCCCGTTTGGGAGAATTGGGTAAAATTAATATTTCCGGAGGAAAGGCCCTAGGGACCCCATATGCTAAAAATATATGGGGTAGACAACTTCATTTTTGGCGTAAATGGCGTTTTGTTTTTATACCTGGTTCCCCAAAGGGTCCCTGGGATTTAGAGACATTACAGAAGATAGCTTCTTGTTGTAAAGAACAGAAAAAAAAATTGAAATTTTTTGAAATTGGATAGGTGAACCCAAAAGCAAGTTGTTGCTTCGGGGAAAACCTCAGATAAAACTGAAAAAGCCCATAAATTAACACCATGACACTGTAAAACTCTTGTTTATTTACCCCAAAAACCCTTCGATGGTGGTCCCCTTTCAAAAAAAAAGTTTTGAAAAACCAAAAAAGAAAATGAACATTGAAGATGATCTGAGGATGACAGGTTTACATGCTTAGTAAGGGGCATCCCGGTTTTCAAAAAAAAGAGGGAACCTTACAGTAGCACTGCTAAAGATGCTTAAATTTCCCTTTGGACCCCAGCACCTCTACCGAGCAGCCCTTTCTTTCCCAAACCCCCAAAAACACCCAGATAGTGCTTTTGCGGGGAATTTACCCGGACCTCCCTGGGTTCTTCCCCCCCTTTTAAACAAAGGTAAATTCAAGTGCCCCTTTTTATAGAATTCTAAAAAGGGGGCCAAGGGAAAGCTGTGTTACACCCATAAAAGAGAAAAGCACTCCCTTTTAGGAGATGTCCTTAAAAGTACGGGAAACATACACCCCCTTGCAAAAAAAAACATCAGAATCATCCGTTCAAAAGAAATTTCCAATGCAATAAATACAGGTACCTGGGGGGTCCCAAAATTGGGGCCAGGATTACACAAAAGATTGACATTTCAAACTTCTTTAAGGGGGAGGGAGACAACGTAGGGGGAAAGGGGGAAAGGGGAACCCCCCACAAATTTAAAACCCCCCCCCTAATGGGGAAAAAGAAGAAAATATACTCAGTAGTAAATTTTGTTTGCTTTTGTAGGTTAGTGGGAAAATTTTTAAATAAAAAAAGGACAAAAAAGATTTATGGGAAGGTTAGAAAAAGATATGAAACTTTCCCAGAAAATTTGTCGGTAAGGTATTGTAAAATTTTTTACACTTGTTTTATATCAACAGAGGCCCAATCAGTATAAAAGGGGTCCAGAGACAAAATCTGACTAGTGGTAAAAATCCTTTTCCCCACGGGGATTTTTTTTTTTTATTTTACACTAAAAATTAGGGTTTTCTTCCTTCCGGGAAAACTAAGGGGCCCAATCTTTAAGCATTTTTTCCCTTCTAGATACAGAAATCAAAAAATTAAATTGTTTCTCATTTAACCCAACTGTTTTTTTTCCAGCTACAAAAAGGACCTTTATCAGCCATAGATGTAAGGGGTTTAAAAGGGAAAAAAACCCTTTTTTATAGTACACTTTTAGTCAAATAAGCCCCCAATCAACTATACATTCAATTCAACCATTTTCAGTAGATCCCCCAAACCGAGCTTTTTGGGGAAAAAATGATTTTTGGGAAAATTGGGTTTGGGGTTGAAACCATTTTTTTGCCCCTTTAAAGGATGCATTCACATATAGGTAGACTTGAAAATTTCAGAGGACGCTGTGTACCTGTTTGTTGTGGTTTGGGTTTAAATTAAATCAGCAGCAAAGGAAGAAGCCATAACAGATTCTAAAGTTTTGTTAAAATTACTGGGAAAAAAAAAAACATCCAAAAAACCACCTGGGGAAATTAAAAAAATTCTACAGGGGTGGGGAAAAATAGCAAACACCCCACAAATACACTTTTGTTTTGGGAAAACCAGTTGCACACATAAAAAAAACCCGGTTCCCCAATAAAAAGGCGGGCCATTGAATGGGCCTTACGGACACAAGCTCTCCCTTGGGAATTTCTTGCGATACGGACAAAGTCCCCCTGTTTTAAAAATTACAGGATGAAAGACAGGGGACTTACTTTTGGACACTCCCTTTAAAACCAGGCCCAAAATATACTTTCAGCATATTTACAGTCGCAAAATTTGTCCTTTTCCCCTGAATGAACAGCGCCCTGAGTTTGCTTGGGGAAGGGTTTTGGTTACTGCTTTTTTGGGGTTTATTTTGGCCTCAAAAATTTTTAAGGATTTTTAAACCAAAAAATTCTGTGGCTGAAACCATTCCCAAAAATTTACGAGCCCAAGAAAGGGCTGTTGGGGAAGTTAAAAAAATGCCCCTTCCTTCAGCCATGCTGCTCTAGGCCTATAGATTAAAAACAAAGCCCTTCCACTTTTTTTTCCCTTAAAGTAAAAAGGGAAACATGCCCCAAAGCGGGGCCCTAAAAGGCCCCCCAAAATAGATAGTTTGCCTGCGGGGGGTAGTTTAAAAACCGTGTGAAGAGTTATAAAAGGAGAATGCATGCATGCCTTGGGAACCCCATAGCGGTGATGATTGTCTGTAGAAAAAACCCTCGGTTTTTGGTCACTTTTTAAATTTTGGGGGTTCCCTCATTCTGTGTATGTCCCCCCCTGAATTTTTCAAATGAAATTACGGGCCCCAATTCGCTAGGTGGGAGTGTTCCCCTCCCCCTTAGTCACATCCAAAAATCCCCACCTGCACAGGTGCTTTTGAAGTAAAACCTTGTTATTTTTTGTCCCCATGGGGGTTCAGAGGGGAGGAGGTGGGGTGGAGTCAGAGAGAGGACCTTTTAAATTGGGGGGGGGCGGCCTAAACCTCCCGCCCCCAATTTTTAAAGGGGAAAATTTGGGGCCCCAGACTTTTTTACTTGCAAGAATGTGAGTTGTTGAAGGAAAAAAACCCCAAAATTTGCCCTGATTTTTTTTTTTTTGAAAAAGATTTTTTTTGTTAAACTTTTGGTAGAGCAAATTGAAAAGGAAAAAGTTTAAATTTTGTTATTGGGGGACCCCTTTTTCGGGAAAGTCCCCAGTGTTGTGAAAAAATTAAGCACATAACTTAAAAAATAGAAAATGTGTCTTTATTGAAACTTTGTAAACTTTTTTTCCCCCCAAATTTGCTCTCCTTTAGGAAAAGGGGCCCGGGGAAAGGTTATGGGGTGCCCCCAAGTTTTTCAGTTGGTTTTTTGGAAAAGTAAAGGGGAAAGCCAGGGGCCCCAAAAAAATTTTTTTTGAAAAAGCTAGCTGGGATTCCCCATTGTGGGAAGACAGCGATGCGAAATTTGGTTCCCACAAAACGGGCCACGGGTTCCCCTTGCAAAAGCGGAATTTGGGCCCCTGAAAAGATGTACCCCGAAGGTGTGGGGGGAAGTGGAGTTTTACCTTCACACCCCCCATAAACCCAAGGGCCCTTTCCAAGATCCTACAGGTAGAACCCAAACCAAAGGTAGGGTTTATTTATGTCTTGGTTTTGTTAAATTTTTTTCCCTGTACCATGGGTTGTTTTAAAAGAAATCAAAAGATTAAATTAAACACTCCCCGGGAAATGTATTCCCAAAACCCTTTTTATGCAAAGAAAAAATTAAAAACATTAGTTATATTTGTTTTCCCACAAGATATTTACCCCAAAATGTTGCAAAGGCCCTGATATGAGGGGGCCCAGGTCTTTCCCTCTTTTTTTTGGGAAAATTTTTATTACCCCCCCAAAGAGGGGTCCCTTCAACTTTCACCTTATAAAAACCCTTTTTGGGAAAAAATTGCCTAATCACTCATTTCTCACGTCCAGGGGACTAACTTTTTCCAACCTTTTAAAACAACTTTTAAATTTGGGGGATATGTGCTAAAAAACTACGAAACAAATTAAAGGTTTTTGGCATCTTTTCCAAAGTAGGGGCCCCTGCAACCGTCCCTACTTTTTCCCCTGTCACAACGTAAAACCCAGGAGATAATATTATGATTCGCAAATTTTTCCCGTTCTGGTTCTTTTTCAAAAAGGGTTTGGGGCCGGTCCAAATTTCAAGTTTTTGATGAACCCCCTCCTTCAAGTGTGAAAGTCGGGGGAAAAAGGAAAGTGAAACCATGCGTCCCCACTGCAAAAGTTTTAACCCCCCCTTTGCCGCCCGGGAAACAAGTACCCCTCTCGCGGGGGTACTTTGTCCCTCCTTTGTCAAGCCGAACAGTGAACCAGAAGGGTTCCTGAGCTTACCGCTCCCCGACGTTGGGTTTGCCATAAGCCATCCCAAAAGGGGGCCAGCTGAAGGGAATCAAAGTGTTACCTTCCATCGCGGGGAAGAAAAAAAGATCGGGGATGGTTCCTGGAAAAATAAATTTTCTTGCCCCCCCAAACCCCGCCCCCAAGGGCCCTTTTTTCTAGTATGGGGGGGAGGTTGGGGGTTGTTTTTCTTAATTTTCCCGCTTTTCCCCAGGAATTCACTGGCTCTTTTCCAAACAGCCGAAGATTTTCTATGCCCAACCCTGGGGAAAGGGAAAATGCCCCCCCAGGTGAGATTTAGGATGATAACGGGCTATTCCTGGAACCCAAAAAAAAAACACATCTGTCATATTTTAATTGCATTGAAAGGTTTCTTGCAAACCCAATGGATTTGAGGCCCAGGGGCTTTTTGGTGTTATGGTCAAATAGAAACCTGTAAGAGGGTTTTAACGGGGAATTACATTAACAATTTTTCATGAAAAGGGTTTAAAAAGTTACTTAAAAATTTCCCCAAAAACCATAGCACCAAAAGCAAGGTTTTTTAAAAGGGTTGCTGGATTTTGTACAACTTCACCAGTATCATCACAATCTATGGGCCCTTCATAGGGTACACCCGTTTTCCCCCGAAGAAATAAATTTTTGGAGGGAAAAAGAAAGTCACTTTCACCAGGTAATTTTTAGGTTTCCCGGGTTTGAAAATCCCCCAGTTTCTTTTCCCAAAAAGCAGGGTGGGGGTTTAAACCCCCTTGGGGGGGTTGCTGTAACCCCTGCCCTTTTCAAAAAGTTAAAACCCCAAAAATTTTTTATCCATTTGTGGGGTGGGTTCAACTCCTCTTAATGTTAACCGGGTAACACCACCCAAAAGCCGGGGTTAGGGGACCCTTCCCAAAAGTTTGGACCTTTAAAACATTTGTTTTTTGCAAAAAAAGGAATTTTTTCTTACATTAAAGTTCTTCCCCTAGACAATAAAATTTTTTTTTTTTTTTCAAAGCATTTTACTAAATTTTGGGGTGACCAAATTGTTTTTCAAAAAAATAGGTTTTTTTCCTTAGGCACATGAGGGGTTTTTTTGCCAAGGGGTTGGGAATAATTAAGAAGGGCGGGATACCCCCAAAACCTTTGATCAAGTTTAATTTCCCGAAACCCTGCATAACTCAAAGGGAAATTCCCCAACGCACAAAAAACAATGAATAGTAAGGATATTTACAACATTGTTTATTTAGATTTTTTTATGCCAAATTAAAATTTAAGGTTTTTACAGTATAGAATAGGGTTTTTACATGTTTAAAGGGGAAGCATAATGGAGGCCCCCAAACCGGTAAAGGGTTCTTTCCCGTTAAACCCCTCAAATTTGGGTTTTGGGGGCATTTTTTTTTTTTTCTTTGGGGGGGTTCCCGCGGAATAGCCCAAAATTCCCTCAAACCCCCAAATTTTTTTTATTTGCCCCCATCTTCCCGGTTTTTTTGATCAAAACGGGATCGGTTTTTCATGAGGGAAAAAATTTTAAGGGGCCCCCAAAAGGGGCCAAAAAAACAAAATGTCTTTAAATTAACTTTTATAATGCGTGGGTAAACCAAAACCCAAAAAAAAGCCCTTCTTTATGAACATCAGGGGTGCTATTATTTGGAAATTTAAAATTTAAATTTAAAAATTTTCAGGGAGAGGAATGAAACCCGAATTGAATATAAAATTTGATGTTTTTAATTTATTTTTTAATTTTGGCTTCCCTATTTCTTCTTCAAAATTAAATCTTTGTTTAATATGAAAATTTTTTTACTAGGATACCCAAAGGGCATGTTCTGTTCCGCTCAAAAATTTGGTCTAAGAAATACGTCTAGAAGGCAGTGGCATTTGAATAACAGGTCATAGCCTCGGTTGTTTAAGGTTTTAGATTAGGGGTAAAAATTTTTACTGATGTAAGTTTTTCTTTTTTTTTTTTTTTGGTTTGATGGGAGTTGTCATGGGTTTTAAATAATTAAATGGGGTTTTTTTACCCTTTAAGGGCACGATTGGATTTTAAACCTTTTATCCTATGCCCATTTTTACTTATCTTTGATTGGATTGTAATATGCCTACCCCTTTTCGGGATGATCACGGCCCATTTCCCCTTTTAAAAAAACATGTCCAGTCCATAATTTAAAACATTCTAATTTTTGAAAAAAGAAAAAAACAGTGCATTTTTATGTTTGAAAAGGGCCGTGGGAGACAGAGAGGTTTCTAAAAAAAGGATATCTAAAATCACGCCCCCAGGACTTCAAAGGGACCTAAAAAAAAATTTGTAGCTAGGGGGGTTTTAAAGCGGGCCCTAATTTGCGGAAGCCCCTTCCCTTTTCCCCCCGGGCAAAAGGGAAAATTTGGGGGTCTTTTCTTCTTATTGCTTGAAATTTTATAAAAAGCAGAGGCCTGAAAACGAAGTTGGCGGTCTCCTTCCAATGGCCAATTGTTTTCCCCGGGCTAGGTTGGGCCAAAAGGTGACATTGGAGAGGCGGGTGGGAGCCGGGAAGTAGTGGGGCGGGGGTGCCGACCAAAAACGGGTGAAGAAGGGGGATGCCCCAGCGGAATCGGAAATTCAGAGGGAAATTTCACAAAAACTTTGCCCTTTTCAACAGGAACGGACCAAATTTATCTTGTCTTGCCCGGTACGAAGTGTTTGGAGATAGGTACCCAAAAACTTGGTTAAATTTTTTCCCCTTGCCCCTTTGATTTTCGGGTGGTACCCCAGTCAAAATTCCCCTTGAAATTTGAGGGCGAGGCCCCGCCAAAATCTCCCGGGCGAATTTAAAATACCCGATCCCAAACAATTTTTTAGGGGGAAAAATCCATCAGCTAGAAGATATGTTTAAAAAAAAGATTGGCAAGTGGGGGAAAAAGAAGGGAGCCCATGCAAGGGAAGGGGAAGTGTGCCTTTTTGGAAAAGGCGTCCCCCCAAAAATTAACCCCGTATTTTCCTTCAGAGGGGGGAAAGGTCGGTGATAAAGGGTCCATAGCAATAGGGCCCCAAAGGATGCTGGGTTTCCCGGCAGGGGCTGGAGAAACCCGGGGTCTGAGACGGGGGGGAATTTTTTTGGGGTTTACGGTTTTACAGGCCCCAAAAAATTTTCACATTTTTAGAAGGCCCCGGCCCCCAGTAGATCCAAAAGGGAACAAGCCCTTAAAACCCAGGAGTGCCCAAGCTATGCGGAGCAATGACCCCATTAAAGTCCCCTTAAGGGCGCGGATGAAAAATGTTTTAACCGGGGGTTTAAACGGGGGGTTTCCGGGGGCCCACGGATCCCCAGACGTTCTGGGGGTAGATGGGGGGGAAAGGGGCCTCTCCCCCCCATGAGTCTGGGAAGGGGAAAGGGCATCGGCCTTGATGTTCTTCTTCCCGGGTCAGAAATGGATAACTTAATTAAACCCCGGGCGAAGAAAAAAGACCACTTTGCTTGGAAAGGGTTTTTACCTTTTTCAATGTCTGGAGGTTGAGGGAAAGGGTTTTTTTGGTCAGTGGGGGGTATTCCGGGATACCCAGACTCTCCCGGGGGGGGCGCCCTTCCCAGAGCGAGTTAATGGCTAAAAAGTTCCCCATCCGATGGTATAGTTCCCTTTCCCCCGGTGAAAAAAGGTTTTGGGAAAAAAAATCCAAAAGGTTGAGTTTTTGCCCTTTAGGGGCCCCCTTTTTGGGGGGGGGACTCCCCAGCCCCCAGGAAAGGGGGCATCTATTCTAAAAGAAGGGGTTTTGATTCAGGGGAGGGCAACACAGGTGCCCAGGCAAAAGTTGCCCTTCCGCTTGGAAAAAAAGGGTTCTTCGGCGGGCTGGGGGGGCCCAAATTTTTGGTTTTCCTTTCTTTTTTTTAGAGCCCCAAACGGGGCCAAAAAAAAGTCGAAAAAAGCGGGATAAAAATAAATGTAGTTTAAATTTTAAAGCCCCGGAAGCATTGTATGGGCCCCGGGCCCAAGGGTTTGTGGCCCCTGTAGGGAAAAGGGGGAGAGTTTAAATGGGGTCATCTGCAGGCCCTTGTCGAGATTTTATATCAGGGAAAAAGGGGGCTTTGGGCTAATGAAACAAGCAATTTTTTGCTTGGATAAGAGTGGTTCACGCCGGTGTTTCAAGACCTGGCCAGATGCGAAGGTGGGGTTTTTAGTTTTGGGGGAAAACCCAGAATGGGGCATCCAAATAGACAACCCCGCAGACAAAAACAGGAGATCTTGAAAAAAGTCATTGCAAATTCTTGGAAGTGTGGAGATTGGGACCCAAATTTAAAAGGGGTCACTAAATTTTGAAAATTGATACTTGTTTAGTTTGCGATAGTCGGCAGGGTTTAAGAAAAATCCTTTTTCTCCACAAAGAAGAATCTGGCACCCCCCGGGGGAAGTAGATTTTTGGGGATGAAAACCCCTTTTTTAAGTTTTCTTTAATGTAGGGGCCCACATAGCCTGAGTCTGGGTCCCGAGAGGGGTAGACCCCACCCCAGGTGCCCTTTTAGGGCAGGTCTATAGGGCAATTGTAGGGTTTTTGGGGGGGAAGGTCTCCCCGCTTCTGGAAAGGGTTTTGAAGTCTTTATACAGTGGTGGCAGCCCGGGTTTAAGGGGGTTGAGATGAGTGTGGGGAAAATGGGGGAGCACCCCCCGAGGTGGATTTGGCAGAGTTTGGAATCTCGGGTCCAATGCCCCCAAATTCACCCCTTTTTCCAAATCGAGCCGGGGGGTTTTACGCTGCAGCCCCGGGAAAACCCCCGGAGGCCCGCCCAGGAAGGGGGGTAGCCCAAGATGCCCCTCTTCTCCTTTTGCCCAAAACTCTTTCTTGTAGGACCCCCTGGTTCAGTTGGAAGAGGGGTGGAGTCTCAAGAGTTCAACCCCTAAAAAGAAAGAAGTGCCCCCTAGGAATTTTAAGGGTCTTTTCCTTTGGGCACTTTTAGATCAGATTTGATTTTTAAAAACCCCCGCAAAACCAACTTGGAAAAGACTTTAGCTCAGCGGAGGAAATTTTTGAGTTCGGGAAACAATGGTAAAGGATAAGTTTTTTATAGTGATTTTTTTTGAGTCCCCGGTGTGATTTCAGGGTCCTAAGAAACCTTTTTTCTTCTCCACAAAGAAAAATTTCCCGGGACCCCCCGGAGAAAAAGTTGGGATGGGAAACCCCCTTTTAAGTTTTTTTTTAATGTAGGCCGACATAGCCCGGTTGGGTACTGAGGGCGGGTAACCTACCCCAGGGCATTGTTGGGCAGAGGTTATGGGCAATCGGGAGGGACGATGGGGAGGAAAAGGGCCCCTGTGCTTTTTCGGGGAAGACCCTCCCGAAAGTTTGGGTTTGGTGGTGGCAGGGGGGGGGCTTTAGGGAGACTGTGGGGGAATGGGGAGCAACCCGGGGGAGGGGGGGCCCATAGGCAGCAAAACTGGCAAAATTGACTCCAATGCAAATTAAATCCCCCACCCCGTTTTTCAAATCGAGCACGGGGGGGACGCTGAGCCGGGGCCCCGGAGGCAGCGAGGAAGAGCGGGGGAGCTTTAAGAAGCGATTTTTCCTGTGCAAAGTCCCACTTGTTGGGCCCCTGGTTCAGTTCGGAAGGGGATGGAGTCCCCTCAGAGTTCAATAACGGACGGATGACCCAAAGGGTTTGGGTTTAAATGGGCCACAGAGACGATTTTTGGCCCAAAAACAGCTTTCCCTAAAATTCCCGGGAGACCCCGAATCAGGAAGGAGCCCCCTTTTAAAGAGATCCGGAATGGTTGTGAAACCCGGGAAATGGCTATGAGCCATGGAGAGGGATTGTTCACACCTAGGGATGCCTCTCCCATGATGCCTAGGTGCGCTTGTTTCCCGGACATTGCGGACGGAGCAGAGAGCCCCTGAGGAGATGTTCGGAGCGGCCGCAGTAGAGGCATAGGTTCTCCTCATGTCATTGGTTAAATTCTTGCGGAGTCAGATGGGCTCTGTCCACTTACATGCCCTCTTCCATGGCTAGCTGGGAAGAGTGCAGTGGAGGCTGAAGAAACACCGGCGCAAGACGAGGTAGACGGCGTGTTCGGACCGTTTTGCGCTCCTGGCAGAGCTCCTCACGTCTCTCTGAGAAACGGATATCAATGTGGTTCGCTAGATGGATGAGCTCACCTAACAAAAATGGAGGGTCCCGGGTGGAGAGGGCATCCTTAATCTGGCTGGAGAGGCTTTTATTGAACGTGGCGCACAATGCTGCATCGTTCCAATCCAACTCCGAAGCTAGTGTGCGGAATTGCACAGCATAGTCTCCTATAGAGGAGTTCCCTTGCTGTAAGTTCAACAAGGCGGTCTCGGCTGATGAAGCGCGGAACTACTGCAAAAATGTCGCAAGATCAGCGGTGATCGGGTCACCTCGGTCCCAGAGTGGAGTCACCCAGGCCAGGGCTTTTCCAGAGAGAAGACTGACCACGAAAGCCACCTTGGACCTCTCAGACGGGAACTGCGCAGCCATGAGTTCCACGTGGAGGGAGCACTGGGTGATGAACCCCCTACAGGTCTTAGGGTCCCCGTCAAACTTCGTCAGCTGCTGCCACGGGTGGAGCCACGGCGGCCGGCTGTTGCTGCTGAGTGGCCAGAAGCTGCTGCATCACCGTAGACAGTTGATTTAGCTGCTGCTCCTGCTACGCGATCTGTTTCGACTGTTGGGCCACGATGGTGGTAAGATCAGATACACTCAGTAAAGGCACCTTGGCAGGATCCATGTACGAATCGAACTGTAACGGTCAGTGCTAGTGGACCCTCTGGACCACCACAAGCGATGGTAATAGCCACGCCAGGGAGCAGAGTCTAAGTAGGTCCAGTTTTCACCAGAGCCCGCCGCAAAGCAGGATGGACTTGCTGCGGCGAATTGCTACCAGGTTGCTAACCCTGACGTGACTTGCTTGTGGCGGCGGCCTTGGTGCATCGTGGTACAGAATCGTAAGGCAGGCTCGTAGTCGGGAACAGGCAGATGGTCAGGACAGGCGGCTTTAGTTCGTGATCTAGGGATGGAGGCAGAAGGGTACAGTACATAGTAACGGCAACAAGACACAATAGAACGCTTCCTCTCTAGGCTCGGGGCACTATCGATTCGGCAAGGTGCTAAGGAAGGGGCAGAATTTAAATAGGGTCAGCGCCCGGTGAGTCCAATCACCGGCACGCTGTCCCTTTAAATTTGCCTGTAGTACCGAGCGCCCTAAGGGCTGTGGGCGCACCCGTCCGTCAGCAGGAGCGCGCACCGAGATGAGAATAGGAGCGAAGCGAGGTAAGTGGAAGTCAGAGCTGCGGGCTGAGGACGCTGCGGAGGTGCGAGTGTGCTTGCGACCCGATGCAGGGGTCGCAGGGACACCCGTAACACTTTTTAATTTGTTGGTCATGCAGTTTTTTGAGTCATGCTGCGGTACAGGACATGGATAGTCAATGTCCAGTTCAACTAAAATAGTGGTTCAAATACTAATTTCTTCTGGCACTTTGTAATCTGTGGGTCATGCAGGTTTTTGGGTCATGCTGCGGTACAAGACAGGTATAGTCAATGTCCAGTTCAACTAAAATGGTGGTTCAAAGACTACTTTCTTCCGGCACGTTTTAATTTGTGGGTCAAGCAGGTTTGGGGGTCATGCTGCAGTACAGGACATGGATAGTCAATGTCCAGTTGAACTAAAATGGTGGTTCAAGTACGACTTTTTTCCAGCACTTTTTAATTTGTGGGTCATGCAGGTTTTTGGGTCATGCTGCAGTACAGGACATGGATAGTCAATGTCCAGTTCAACTAAAATGGTGGTTCAAAGACTAATTTTTTCGGGCACTTTTTAATTTGTGGGTCATGCAGGTTTTTGGGTCATGCTGCGGTACAGGACATGGATAGTCAATGTCCAGTTCAACTAAAATGGTGGTTCAAAGACTACTTTCTTCTGGCACTTTTTGATCTGTGGGTCATGCAGGTTTTTGGGTCATGCTGCGGTACAGGACATGGATAGTCAATGTCCAGTTCAACTAAAATGGTGGTTCAAAGACTACTTTCTTCGGGCATTTTGTGATCTGTGGGTCATGCAGGTTTTCTGGTCATGTTGCGGTACAGGACATGGATAGTCAATGTCCAGTTCAACCAAGACTACTTTCTTCGGGCACTTTTTAATCTGTGGGTCATGCGGGTTTTGGGGTCATGCTGTGGTACAGGAAAGGGATGGTCAATGTCCAGTTCAACTAAGATGGCGGTTCAAATACTACTGCCTTCTGGCACTTGGTAATCTGTGGGTCATGCAGGTTTTTGGGTCATGCTGTGGTACAGTACATGGATAGTCAATGTTCAGTTAACTACAATACTGGTTCAAATACTGCTTTCTTCTGGCAATTTTATAATCTGTGGGTCATGCGGGTTTTGGGGTCATGCTGCGTTACAGGACAAGGCTACTCAATGTCCATTTCACTAAAATACTGGTTCAAATACTACTTACTTCCGGTACTTTATGATATGTGGGTTATGCAGTTTTTCGGGTCATTCTGCGGTACAGGACATGGATAGTCAATGTACAGTTCACTACAATATTGGTTCAAATACTTCTTTCTTCCGGCAATTTTATAATCTGTGGGTCATGCGGCAGTACAGGACAGGTATACTCAATGTCCTGTTCACTAAAATCCTGGTTCAAATACTATTTTCTTCCACCACTTTGTGATCTGTGGGTCATGTAGGTTTTTGGATCATGCTGCGGTACTGGAAAGGGATAGTCAATGTCCAGTTCAACTAAAATAGTGGTTTCAAATGCTACTTTTTTCTGGCACTTTTTATTCTGAGGTTCCATCAAGAGCATCTTTGCTGGTTTTGGGTCATGCCACTGTAAAATAAATCAATAGTAAAGGTCTTATTGAAAAATAGCTTATTTCCCGCTCTTCAAGGCCATCAAAATGAACAGCGGTTACTGGGTGTCCACCCTCCTTGATCCACGTTCCAAATCAAAAGTCAGCAATTTCCTTCAACCCACTTCATTCGACAGTAGAATGCAGGAATTTGAGAAAGGCCTCGTTGACCAACTGGAGACATCTTTTGTGTCTTCTTCATTTTTTAGGGCTTCCCCCACGGCACAGGTTTACAGTCGGTTTTACAGACGATTTTCGGATTCGAAAGCCATCTGTAAACCGACTGTCAACCTTTTACATTGACTTTGATGGAAAATCCGTAAAGCAGTCCCCAGGTATTGACACTGCCGGTGGTCCGAAAAACTTAGAACATGTTCATTCTTCCACTCGGTTTTGGGGCGGAACATGAACATGTGGGTGTGAAGCCATCCTCCTGCGTGCCAAAAACAGACCAAATACTGGTCGGGAAATACCGACCGGTATTTGGTCTCTGCCATGTAAACGCATCTTTAGGCAGTCTTTTTTCAGTCTGAAGAAGAACACTAGCCTGAAATGTTGCTATTTCCACTGTGTATAATTTGATGGTGGTGGGAAGAAAGAGAACCACCATAAAATGCTAAGAGAAAAATATATTTATAAAACACATATAAGGCGATATCTATGAATTTTCAGGCGCTATTTTTATAACTTGGCACAGACAAACCAGTTCTAAATAGATATAGAAGAGTGTACAGTATAATAAGTATGAAACATTTTTCGCTCATAACACTCAAAATTGGTGCATGAAGTGTTATGCGCCAAACTTTTAATGGCAGTTTTGCACCAAACTTTGAGAAATTAAAATGTGTTTTCAGGTGCAAGTTTGGCTGTACAACTGTTCATATATCTATAGAACAGGCAACATATGACAAAAAAATGGTGAAGGCAATTCATAGATGTCGCCCTTAGTTTAGAAACCTCTAATGACTGGCAACTAACTTTTGATGTCAATCTGTGCAGATGTTGGGGCAGACACAGGGGCTTTGTGGCTCCCAACACTGCAACTGTGCTAGGAACAGAGCTGTACTTCCTAGCGCAGTCTCCGTTTAACCCTTTGATTTTTGTGGTCCATTAACGTGGCATTACCAAAGGGGATTCCCCATCTCCATCAAGTCATTGGGACTCCCAGTGACCAAATGCAGCTTGGGGAATATCTATACAGTCAGCCCTTAGGACCTAGAGTATCTGCAGGGCTGATTGTATAGCAAACCTGTTATCAGGGCATACTGTGTGTTGCCCTGGCAACAGCCTGTGTCATACTGACTCATAGTAATGTATTAGCATACTCCCGTATGCTAATACATTACACTAAGTATAAAAAAGTAAAATAGTTTTCCCTTAATGGGATTTTAAAATAAGTAAAAAACATAAAAAATATAGAGAAAAATAAATATAATAATAAATAATAAAATAAAAAAAATTAAATATTTAATAAAACAAATACTGTACATAAATTACACACACAGAAAAAGCTACACATATTAGGCATCCACACGACCGCAATACCCTGTAGAATTAATATAACAGGGTATTTAGTGTGAAATGTGAGTAGTGTAAACAATAACAAAAAAAATTCAGAAACTTTTTTTATGTTCACACTGTAAAAAAAATTAAAAAATTCTCACACTATGCCCACAAAAAGTAAAACTTCTCCCACATAAAACAGGTCTTCATACAGCTGCATAACTGAGAAAATAAAAAATAAGTTACGACTAAAAAATGTAGTTGGTCGTTAAAACCCTTCCAGACCTTTTGCATATAATTATACCAAAAAGATGACTGTGTCACCGTCCATCAAAACTGTGAACAGATCAGAACCCTCTCAGAATAATGAGTTACTCAGAATGAAACATAAAAGAATAAGAGTATAATATATCAACTTCAATAATGTAAAGTACTATCATGTATGCAGGTAGGGGTCAATACTGAATCTGAGATAGAAAGATGTAATGACCCAGACGAGGAAATGGGAGGAAGCGCATGACCCAAATCCACATTTTGCCTGCAATTGTTCATGGGAATCTGGGTTCTAGATATATGGAGTAAATAAACATTGAAGATTTGTCTGTTCACCACATACTTGGAGTGCCGAATATTGGCTTTAAATAATTTACATTGGGGAAAGGATTTGGAAGTTCTCCACCTAGAAGGAGAATGCAACCCTCATCTGTGTTTGATAATGGAATATTCAGGACTATAAATTTAACAAATATTTTTTCTCAGGGTAAAACTTAAAAGCAATGAGAATTAGTACTGTTATTTTTATACCTTGATCCCTCTTCTGGTTGACAGATAATTTGAATTTAATTACTATCTACACTTTTATTATTTCTGTTTACCTTTTCTTCTTTTTTCTTTTTCTTACTAATCATTGTTTTTAAACTATATCTCAAGACTTTCAAACAATTTTAAAAGTGTCTATACTACTCAACTCTTTCTTAAAAAAAATATCATAACAGCCTTGAAAAAAATAATGTTGCTTATAAATGAACCTTCTTTAAGATGCATTAATAGAATTTCAAGAAGCTATGCTCTATTTATATTTCCTCACTTTAGAGTTATTATCCATTTATTAGAGTAGATGATTGAAGTGCAGTCTTTTCGTCTTACAATACAATTTTTCTGAAAAGAATATGTAAGCAATATGCTTATGCATCTATAAGTTTCATTTTAAATTTCAAGCCCAAGCCTTTCTAATTTATGATTGTACTAAAACAACCTCGACTTTATTTATATGGCAGAGAGCCCAGCGAAAATCAGCACATGACCTAATTGAACATTTCTTTACCAACCTTCAGAATCTGAACTTACTCTTTATCTAGCACAGCAAAAGTAGTGAAAAGTAATTAAGGATAGTAATGTGGTTGTAGCTGAAAATCCCAAAAAAGGTTAATAATGTATAGTCAGTTTGCTACAAATAAGCATAACGATCCTGGCTAAAGTAATCCATTGCTACACAGTGGCCTAAGGGTGCTTTCACATGGTGAGATATTGTGGCGTTTTGGTTCTTTTATGTTGCATTTTTCACTTGCAGTACTACACAGCAATCAACTGCCTTTATAAACAGCAAGCTTATTTCAGTTATCTTAATTGTTTGGAAAGGTGTTACAAGTGAGTAATCAGTTATTGTGTTTGAAGTCTTGTGGATTCTAAACAAAGTAATTATATACTCACTTGTAACACCTTTCCAATCAGATTAGATAACTGTAAGTAGATTGCTGATAATAAAAGCAGTATAATTTCTGTGCAGTACCTCAAGTGAAAACTGCACCAAAACTGCACTGTGTGAAAGCACCTTAAGCATTTCTTCACAATTCTCAACACCAATATTGACATCTATCATAGACATTTAAATGAGCAATTTCTGAACAGTAATCTTTCTGCATAATTACAACATTTTTCAGTTTGAATTTTTTAGCATATACTAGTGCTAGTGAGAAAATCTGTCCTAACATATCCATTTTCTCTAAAATATATGCACATTTAAAGTTAGAGATAGTTGATCAAATGTGTGCGATAAAACAAGGTCTAACACACCTGCTTGAGTCATTGCCAAGTAGAAGCAAAAACATTTCAATGTAATTTATGCATTTGTATATCGTGTGATATCAGGCATATTTATCCCCCTTTGGATGTAGCCAGTTTTGGTCTTAAAGACACAAAGCATCTTTATTGTAAGAGATTTATTTTATTATTTTTAGTTTGTCACATTGTATATTATATAGGGGGTTAAATATGCATGATTACATGTATAAAAAGCAAACACTAAGATAGTCAATTTGCTATAAATAAGCTTAAAGACCCTGGCTATGTAATCTATTGCTACATACTGGCCTAAAGGTGCTTTGATATGGTGAGTTTTTGTAGCATTTGTAGTGCATGTTTTCATTTGCAGTACTGCACAGCAATTAAACTGCCTTTATTACCACCAAGCTTCTTTCAGTTATGTTAATTGTTTGAAGTTAATTGTGTTTGAAGTCTTATGGATTCTAAACAAAGTAATTGTATCTTTATTAGTGTTGAGCGATTTTTATCGACAAAGTTGAAATCGGCACGGTTTTTATGGTAATCGGATTTTTTCGATCACGCGATAATTTAGTTAAAAATCTGCGCATAATCTATTAACATCGCGCCATTTTCGGCGCTTCCTGTAATTTTGCCGGCCAGCAAATCAGATTACAGAATAGAGCAGGGTGAGATGTGTGTGCGACGTCATGACTGGGATGTGTATGGTTGCGATTGGCTGGAAAAAATCACATGACCTCGTTTTAACATAGAACAGCCCTTCCTGTTCTGCCTCAGTCTCTCTCTCAGCGTTTCATACTAGTTGGACGTGCGTCT